>JAQQZZ010114263.1:0-15116 GCA_030265115.1 Mopalia vespertina | reverse complement strand
AAAATCAGCCATAGGAGCTACTGGTAAAATGGGTGGAGTAAAGAAGGACCCTAAAGGCTGTGTCTATAAGATTAATTATGATTGTGGCCAGTCATATATAGGACAAAGTTGCCGACCGCTGTCTGTGCGAATCGAGGAACACCAGGCAGCAGCCCGCAATGGCTCACCGGAAAAGTCCGCAGTGGCTGAACACCTATCCCTTCATCCCAATCACTCCTTCCTATGGAACAATGTCAACATTATTTCTGCCAACACAAACAATTGGAAGAAACGCGAGGCATGCAGTATTGGATGTAATATTGCAAGAGGTGAACGAGATTGATCCCGATATAGAAATGGTCCACTACTGGACAGATGTACCGACCAGTCAATAGAGGAACAAGCACATATTTTACACAGTAGCAAACAACAGCAATATTTATGGCATGAAAGCACGCTGGAATTAATTGTAAGTGGGCCATGGAAAGGGTCCTTGCGATGGTCTTGGGGGTACAACAAAGAGAATGGCAGATGAGGCGGTCCGTTCTGGGAAAGTTATAATTCAGCATGTCCAGGACTTTTACAAGTGGGCTGTAACTTATTTCTCTCTTCTGAGAAGGTTGGAGGTGTCGCTGGAATTTTAGGTCAATGCAACGTTATTGCTTTACGTGGGACCTTCAATCTACATGCTGTAGTTCGACTTGGCGAGGACTAAGAAGTGTATAGAGACACTAGCTGTTACTGTCACACTTGTCTAGGAAACAGGAAAAAGTTTGTGTGATGGTTTGTCACAACATTGTCTTGGATCAAATCCATAAACGAAACGCAATTGACAAAATTAAAAGGCAGGTAACTATTAACTGTGTTGTCTCTGAATTGGAAAAGCTCGAAATTGTGAAGGGGGCTTTTGTTGCCGCCATGTAGGTAGATGAGTGGTATGTAGCAAGGATGTGTCAGATTGATGAAACTGACCGCGAGGCTGAAATCACATTTATGGAGAGAAAGAAACAAATATTGCAATGGCCAAAGTGAGAGGACGTGCTAAGGATCCGATTGAGTCGCGTTTGTTCAAGTTAGTAGGGAAGTCGAAGCGGATGTTTAAACTAGAAAGAGGGAAATGGAAAAACTCGTAAATATAGTTTCGTAGCTAATTCACCTGACGTAATTCAAAGTACAAGTTGTTCCAACTTCTTTTTGGTAATGGTGTCGTCCGTATTTTGATTGTACTCCACTCCACATTCAATTTGAAATGTACGCTACCATGTTTACAATTAAGAATTTTCTCTATCATTTTTGGACCACGGCATTAGATTTGGTTTCAAGAATAATTGCTTACTATATACCTTCTTTAAAATCAGACAGATGTCAACTATTTTAAGCTTTTAAAATAGTGTATTCATATTTCTTTTACAAAGACAGTTTTTTTTGTTAAAGAACACATCATTAAACAGAAGTACAAGTTAAATTTGTAACTCCCTAAACAAAAAATTATCAATCTGATTTCTACAGTCGTTCATAGATCACATACATTACGTACAAAAAAACGGATTATAATTCGATGAGTTTGACAGCGTTTGAGTTAAACTGCTAAATGTTACTTGAAAAATGTTTCATATATATTTACTACACACAGGGCTCTATGGTAAGCGGGGAAAGTTTTTTTTATAGAGGACCGAAGTCTCGGTAAGGAATCGTTTTGGTTTCGACTACCGGTGCCAAGCCTCTGTTTTGGTTACATGCAAAATGTTTAGGACTAGATTTTTGTTTGGTTGTCTCGCCTTTATAAAAGCAAAATAGGTAATTGTATTTGATTTCCATAATAAACAGGGCTTGTTGAAATAGTTTGCCCGCCTCAGTTTTTTTTTTAACTTTTTTTTTCATCACGCTTATCGAAATGAAATCTGTCAGCCCGAAACAACAAAGACCCAACACACGTTAAACGCTATCGGCGCGATTTCTCGACAGAGTTATAGAATTATGCATTGTACAGTATCTATAAATACAGAGGAAATATAAAACTGAAGAGTTTCTTCTCCAGTAATGATATAGATGGATTAAAATATTAAAGGGACAGAACTATTCCATCAACAACACTGGGCGTGATTGTTAACAGTGGCTATGCATATTTTAATGATCTGCTTACAACATCAACACCAGTTATTTTACAAATTTTTAGAAAGAAACGTAATTGTCGAATTCGGCTTAAATACATGGTATTTATCATGTTAAGTATTGGTTCAAGTGAGTTGTTTGTGTTATTTGTTTAATAAAGCGTCGGAAATGGAGAGAGTAGTTTGACTCTAATGTTAAACGATAGGACTTCAGACGAGTCTGGCACCAAAACTCCAAATCACGCAGTTCCTCGGCGAGACTTCTGTCCCCTATTGTTTTGCTGCAAATCATTGTTTCGCTCTTTATATATCAATTTCACCCGTTTATTGAGAATGGGTGATAGCGTGTGGGCGTATTAATCTTACTTCGATGCAGCGTTCACGGGAACGAGTCCCACTATGTGGCTCCAATCGCGGGGGGTGTTTTTACGAGGTTTCTTCCCGGTTTTCCACCGTAATTTGGCAAGGAACAGTGTGAAATGGACAATCCGTCGTCATATAAGTGAAATACCATTCAGTACGACGTTAAACCCCAATCAATCAATAAATCTTTCAGTTTACACTGGAGCCATCGTAGGATAGGCCTAAATGGCCCTTTCCCATTGCCAAACGTGTGTAAAGCCTATTGAAAAAAAACCCCAGACATCTCCCAGGAAAGGACCATTGTGGATAACATTTCCGATAACTGTCAAAATTCCTCGATATTCGAGCACTTTCAGAACTGGTAATTTTACCAAGTACAATTTTAATTTTTGCACCAAAATTGAGCACACGGCCACATTTTAAACAGAGCAGATGTTTTCCAGTGTCTTGAGAGTAGTTACCCAGCGGGCAAAACTGCCGGAAATCACATGGAAAAGACGAGATTTTGCCACGTGGTAACAATGTGGATCATGCGTGGCATATGCAAATAATTACGACGTGATGATTTCCACGAGATATACAATAGAATTGTTCACGTCTTCACCACGTGAATTTTTCACGAGATATACACAAAAATGTTAAAACGTAATCTAACCACGTAATATACACCTCAATTTTACACGTCTTTAGCATGTGCAATTTCCACGTGATATACACAAGGATTGTGCACAACTTGAGTACTTGATATTTCCACGGGATGTACACTATCACGTCTATAACACGGTATGTTACCACGGGATTGACACAAGAATTGTACACGCGTTTACCCCGTCACGGGTTAAAGCCAGTGCATCCTGGGAGTTGACTGGCTTTTAATAGAGACAGATGATGTAAGTCTTATATACCAACATCGACAATGGATGTCTTGGGTCAGGGGTTTAAGAAATGTTGGATGGGTTGAATCAATTATACACATGACGGTTACGCGGAACGGGCAGTGTAAATGAACTAGACTGATGTAAACTCATGTTTTGCAATGACTTTGACGTTGAAAACTAGCCAATGCGAAAATATGTCCAGCAACAAAGACTGCTGGTGTCATAAGTGTGAGTCCCAACAATCCCTCTGATATAAATAAGCAGCATAACCAAGATGGCTGATACACCGTCACCTCATGTCGGAACAATCGGAAGCTGATAACGGCGAATTTATTCTCTGATTGGAAAATGTGTTACAAGATGTGTATGTATTGTGAACCGGCCTTTTTGTTTTCCCTTAGAAGACTACTATATGGTATATGTCAAATTAGGGCTACCGGGAATGGGTGTTTAGAAAACACAGACCCTCAGTTTTAACATATTTTTTCTGGTAGATCCAGCCATACCTTACCTTGAAATAAACCAGGTCATACATTTAAACCTAGCCAACACAGCCTTATCTTTCTTGGACTTTTTTGCTAAATATATATTTTAAATTTTCATAATGTGTTTATTGGTATTAACTGGTTTCTTCATTTCTGGTTTTAATATGCATAAACATAAACGCTAAACATGTATCTGTTTAGTTTTCTCTTAGACCACCACTATATGGTACATGTCAAATTAGGGCTACCGGGAATGGGTGTCTAGAACACACAAACCCTCGGTTTAAACATATTTTTTTTTCTGATAGATCCAGCCACAAGACATTAGCAAGGTGATATTCATGTGGTTTTCTCGTAGTTCCATCACTTCTCCAGTATACCAAATGTAAACCACGTGATTGTGGAGACGCCTGCCCCCTGGTCAATCGCATAAGCAGTCTAGTATAGGTGCTCGGATGACTAACACACGTGATGGCGTCATCTACATTACCAATCGTCGCCGAAAGTCGTACACGTAATTTATAAATTTATCTTTAAACTTTAATCTTTAATTGCCCCAATTTTAGCTTAAGCCCGCGGCACACGGAAGGAACTGGCTAAGCTGCCGGCCACGAGAGGTCAGCTGTTTCCCCCGTGTGCGCTGAAATGTTAGTGAGGTTTCTTCCCCGAGAGGCCGTGACGAAAATATCTGTCGTGTTTGATACTTTCTGCCAAGACAGGTCAAAAACTCACCGTGTTCGCTGAGCGTAAGCTACCGCCTGAGCTAAAAAAAGTAACAGACCAATACGGACGCATTGCTGTGTCACGTGGAATCAACATGGCGGACATCGATCAAGATCGTTTTTTTGGATATTGATATATATCACGTGACTAAAGACAAGTTGGCTCAGTCAATAACTCTCGTTTGCTGCGGAAAAAATAGTAAGCATGTAGCTGAGCTGCCAGCTGCTCGAGGCCGATACCTCAGCCAGTTTCTCCCGTGTGCGGCGGGCTTTACAGAAAACGGATAAAAAATGAACCACATATATGGAAGCCGAGAGCGGCCATCTCGCTCCCTACATTCATACATTTAAACCTAGCCAACAAAGACCTGTCTTTCTTGAACTTTTTTGCTCAATATATATTTTAAATTTTCATAATGTGTTTATGTTGGTTTTAATTGCATGGTTTCTTCATTTCTGGTTTTAATATGCATAAACATAAACGCTAAACATGTATCTGTTTTGTTTTCGCTTAGAAGACTACTATATGGTACATGTTAAATTAGGGCTACCGGGAATGGGTGTCTAGAAAACACAGACCCTCATTTTTAACGAGGTTTTAAGCTAGTAGTGTTGATTTATCATTATAACCCAGAAAATTTTCCAATATTACTAATAAATAAACTTTTTGGCGAGGGTCTGTGCTTTCTAGATCTAGTAAACACAGACCCTATTTCTTAACGTATATCTGGACCTTCTCAGCATCGCTTTGCAATTTCGCTTCGCAACTTCGCGCATTGCCTCACCGTCTGACATAGTTTTATAAGTATGGCCTTAACCTGCTTCCACATTAAACTAAAACATATATATGCAGTATCTACATTTAGAGTTCCAATTTTGCAACATGGAATATCAAGACTTTGAAAGAAATCAATTCATATTTTAAGATCTGATTAATCTCCGCGAATAAACCCAAATACACAAATAGTTCTGTATCAAACTTTACTACCATAAAAATCAGTATATCTGAAGCGATGCTTGTTAGACACTAGATGGAGAATGCCTATCTATTAATATGTCGGATACGAATCCCGTCCCACTATACGATGTAGGCCGTTTAAAAAGGCAAATGTTCCTAATACTGATTGTTTACCTCTGTGTTATGCTAACTGGGATTTTGAGATGTTCTGCGTAAAATTTTACTACCAGATCTAGAAAACACAGATCGACCCTCGACAAAAAAATTATTTGTTGGTTATATTTGACAATTTACTAAGTTATAATGATAAATAAACACTACTAGCTTTAAACATCGTTAAAACTGAGGGTCTGTGTCTTCTAGACACCCATTATCGGTAGCCCTATTTTGACATATACCATGTAGCACTCTTCTAAGAGAGAACAAAAAAGGAGACATGTACAGCGTTTATGTTTATGCTTATTATAACCAGAAATGAAGAAGCCAGTTAATTATACAGATTATGAAAATTAAAAATATATGGTGGGCAAAAAATTTCAAATAAAGACAGGTCTTTGTTGGCTAGGTTTAAAAGTATGACCTAGTTTATTTCTAGATAAGGACTTCCCTAGCTGCTCGATCGCAAGAGCAAGGTAGCGAGGAAGCGAGATGGGAAAGTGAGGAAGCGAGATGACAACGTGAGAGAGCGAGGTTGAAATTCTTGCTCCCTCGCTCTCTCGCTCTCTCGCTCCCTCGCTTCCACGCGTTGCATATTAACAACGCCAGGGAACGAGATGGCCACTATCGGGTTCCATACAAATATAATAAATGACAATGTAACAAACGTCAAGCATGCATGCAGTTTGGTGTTAAAATCACGATGACCCGTTATAATGACACGACGGTAGCGCTTCCCATCAGTAAATAGTCACATGTCCTCACCCATAACATTTGAAGTGTTTTTCTGTTGGAAAACTTATGTTTATGATTGTATGATCTAAACGTATGATTGTATGGTCTAAGTTTTCAAAAAGACAGTTAGATTGTTTGAAAGAATTTAAAGAAGAATACAAGTTTGTTAACATTAGAATCATATTACTGCGCAGAGGAAAACCCCAGTGGCAGTGCAATTAAATTTATTCTTTAAAAACACACCCCAGAAAAACATTTCGTGTTATCATTAAATATATTGGTTTTTATTTTCAACGAACATAAATGCAACAAATTGTCCGGTTGTCAAGTGTTGAGTCTTGCTACACAAAGTCAAGGGATTTCCTTTGTCACTTTATGGGGCGCTGTCATCTAAAAAGTAAACATTGAAATTAGTCCCGTTTCAGACTATGTACTCAGTGGTTGTGCCGGGTACCTTTTTACGCCAACCGTACGTATATGAACCATCTGATACGGATAAATAAACGATGCATCGCTGCATATGTGCAGTGAGACCTTTAACGTGACGTGAAGTCCTATAATATCAGATTAAATTAATACCACTTCGAGCAACCGTCTCCAGACAAGGACACATTGGAAAAGTTCTTAAAAATGAAATTGTGTAATCTGAACGGGAACAAGTGTTTCAAATGAATTACATTTGAAGTACAGTTTGTATCTCTGTTCTATACTCACCAGTCTTTAAATGCCACTCAAAGAAGTTTAGCAGAAATACAGTTAATTGGCCCAGTAATGAATTTTATGAATAAAGATGTTATATATATTTTGAATTAATGTATATTTATTTATTTTTTGGCAGCACGAGAAGGCGTCAGTAGACATGTTTCAGTATTTGATCACTGACAAAACAAACGAACATGTACGAATTGCTTTTAAAATGGGTGGTATTGATGAGATTGATGAAACATTCATCAAAGAACTCATAGATACCCCTAAGGCAGATTCAAAGGTTTGTTGTTACGTTTTCCTTCCTTTATACCATTTTACTGCATGTTGCAACTGTCCAAATCTGATAATGGCAAAGCGATTATACGCTCGGATAGTGTGTGTTAGAAAATTCTATAATCAGGCCAGTCACTGTACATGGGTGGTGTACTTTACAACCAGCGGATGTTTAAATATTCAATGGCTCTAGATGTGAAAAAACAATGAATAAATGTTGAACTGTTCTATATTAAAGTCATTAAATCAGATGGATTAAACTTACAGCCAAAATATAATCACAAGTCATTGAGCATAAATTTAGATAGTCCATAATGCGTCAGGTTACCATGGATTGGTGTGTGGTTGTACGATGGCACTTATTCATTTCAAGTTGTCATCGTTTAGTGATATTCTAGAAAAGTAACGAGATGTCTTATACTCGGGCCTAATGAATTTTGTAGACCTGTTGGCTGACTGTTGTCAATGTTTTGGGTTTAAATGTTTGTTTTCGTGAAAATACAGGTCACCGTGTTTTGTCAGTTCTTTTTCGGCTCCTAACCTGAACATCCGGTCGTCTTGTTTCTGAACTAAATTTAAACGTTATAAACCATCAATGCTTAATGTTATTTCTAAAGTCTTCTATCTGCTGTAATGATAGATCTCTTTGTGTCTCAAGAATATTCGTTTGTTTCCAATTTTCCATAAATAGGTTTGTCCACGCACTCCAATGTAACTCACATATAGTGTGTCCTGACCCACATTTTATATTATTTTGTTGAACAGCTAATTATCTTCAAATAATTCACTTGGTATTGTATTTACAAGGATGCTTTAATGCATTGCCCTTTTTTCAACAGGATTGGCCTTATAAAGGTAGAGGAGAGGAAAAGAGTTTCTTGTATGAGGTATTTACCTTCTTTTGCATCTGGTCTAATCATGATAATAAAACTAATAGCTGATATTTAAGATCATATTAAACACTTGACTGCATTCCGCCTGTGTAACAACAGTAAATATCCTCACTTTAACAACACGGTGAAGTGTTTTACTCTCATAAATAATCTCATTCTGAATTGCCCTCAGGCAGAGGGCCTTGTTTACAAAAAACCCAACTGAATCTTAACATTTTGGCATCCTGCTATTTCAGAGAAATCACAAACTATTGAAGCAACTTTGCTCCAATTGTATTGTTTTATTTTATAGATCGTTGCCAACAAGCGTAATGGTATTGATGTTGACAAGTGGGATTATTTCGCCAGAGACTGTTATGGATTGGGCATGAAGAGCAGCTTTGACCATTTGAGGTGTATCAAATTCGCCAAGGTTCTTCCGGTAAAAGGGAAACAACAAATCTGTTACAAAAATAAGGTAAGCATCAATATGTTTCTTTCTTATTTTGTAGTTGTTGTAAACATAACGTTTCTATTGCCGTCTGTTATGCACATCTGTTATCGGGCGGTGAAAAGGGAGCTTGCCTTTGTCCTGGTAGTTTGAAAGCTATAAAGGGCAACGTGAAGCCATTCTGTTTGGGATGTCTTTGCACACTTTTTTTTTGTGCCAGTGACTTATGGATGTGGTTTTCTTAACCTATTTGACTGGCACACCGTCATACGAGTCAAATAACCCTAAGAATGAAGTTTAGCCAAATCTAACGCAAATTAGTATGTCAGTTCTGATTAAAGAATTAAACATAGCAAAGCATGCAACAACTCTGACTAGAGCTAGGACAATACGCATGTATGTCAACAACATTCTGAACTCAAAAGGCAAAAAATGTAATGGTGGACAACAATTACTTAGAATTGAAACTTTAGCTCTAAAAGCTTGATGGAATGCCAAAATGTTCACGATTTAAGAGATTTTCTCGGATGTTTGTTCTTGCAAACCCAGAACGTGTCCGAATCCCCATGCTTTTGCCCTTTGTAAACTTGCCCGATCCTTAACTGTTTGGTTGACATGCTTATTTGTTTGTTTAACTGGGATCTGACGCCGTACTTAAGGTTAAGGTTCACTCATATGACGGCGTGCCATCCCGATAAGTGAAGGAAATCACCCTGGGCACCATTGGTAGCAAACGATGGCTAGACCAATGCAGGACAATAACATGACGTAATACAAAGACATCACAAACAGATCGGATTCATGTTGCCCTTAAGCTCTTGGAACACAAGGGCAACGGGGCGCTCTCTATCAACCATCCGTCAATTCTTTGCTGTCTTGGTGCTATTTTGGACTTTTATGAGCAAAGCAAAGCCGCCGTCGTCTTTATTTTCAGGCCTGTATCTGCCATGTAGCGTGATGAATATTGTCGAGGATGGTTTCCTTCACCCATTGGGCTGTTTTAAATAAAGCTTAAGACCTCAATCGTCCATACGTGTAAATGCAGTAAGATATATTTTCTTCAACAGGAGGCGAGTAATTTGTATGACATGTTTTATACAAGAATGGCTCTGCATAGACGAGCTTACCAGCATCCCGCCTGCCAAATCATACAAATGATGTAAGTTAAACAGAGATGGTTTATTTATTTTACAATTTAATTTGTTAAATTATAACCTCTCATCATTTCGCATTTGCGAGCTAAATTGTAATTAAGCTTAAAGTTCATGTTCAAGCCCACGATAAACAATGTAGTCTAATCAGGAATGTCTGCTTCTAAAGGTTACAGTGGAATTGTCTGACACAATCAATTGACAAATGTACCCTAAAAAGCCGAAATATGTGTTTTCAATGTCTTGAAATTTGTATTTTCTCTTCACAGCCGTATTCTTTAAAGAGATAATTCTCAATAGATTCCGGTTTACAGTCTTTTCGTTGTCCTATATCTAATCGCCCATATGAATCATAATATCCATTCAGGTCATTGAGATTTGTTTAATAGGTATTTCCCCAATTATTTGCTGATATGTATTTCAGCCATTTTTCAACTGTTAGGATTTTTTTATTTAAAAAATAAATGCCTATATGGCGCTATACAAATGCTATTTATTATTATTATTATTATTATTTGCAATTGCAAAATGGCTGCAGCAAGAAATACAAACTTTAGTAGACTCTTGGGACATCCTCATGCGCACTTTATATACTTTGAGTTCGTTACAGAACTGTTTAAGAATCGCTCTACTATTTATATAGGAATTTGGCTGAATTCGTCTTGGAAAACAATGTTCAATCAGGTGACAGGGTAAAAAAACATTTATCATACCCGCCCTCAATTGGATTAATCGATTGATTGATTAGTGTTTTACGCCACATTCAGTGGTATTTCATCTACGCATGTTTACAATTTATTTATATACATATTTAATGTATCCAATCAGTGAGCTGGAGCTCTTAAAACTTGATAAACTTGATGGGCTGGGTTGACGATACTAGCAAGCATCACTGTCATTCAGCTTGTCTGATGGAGTATTTATTAATCTGCAAATCTTATAACTCGTTTATTTTGTTTATGTACCATTTTCTTGTACTTACTTGTTTTGCACATTGGTATTTGTGTAGTAACGTTAAGGGTGGGTTTCTTCATCCAATGAGCTGACAGGCCTTCTTGTGAGTATGGTTTAAATCCCCACTAAATGAAATATCAGACTATGCACTTTTTCATTATGATATTAGGGTTTAAACAAAAGACATTTTGGAATGGCCTGGAAGATTATACATTGTGATACACGATATATATCATCACAGAAGGGCGATGGTTTGGACCGTGTTCTTAGAACAAAATTAATTACGTCATGACATCGTCACATTTACAATGACGTCAATATGTGCTATCGTATCTTTATGACGTATGGACTGTGCTATATTATCATTAGTGTATTACAACACTCAGCGGCTCTATTGGGACTATTGAAGTGTAGTTAATAAGTATTAAACCATGTCCATTAAATTGTCTTCTTTTAGGATGAGTGAGGCGCTGGTCGAAGCCAATGAACACCTGAAGTTTAAAGGCAAAGATGGGTACGAATATAGTCCTAGATATTGTATCTTTTTTGAGTGTTATGTCCATATGTTCCTAAGTTCCTAAGAATCTTTTATAAGAAATATTACAAGCACGTTTTACCTTCTGACATTGAACTTTTGTAATGTTTTCAACAGGAATATGCTGTTACTGTATTGGTAAATAACTGGTATTCCGATGCATGAATTACGGCAAACTGTTAAAACGGCATAACTGTTTAATATCTCATCAATACCAAGTACGTTTTCTAATTTCTCAACAAATATGTCGTCCCTAAACTAGCAAACACGATAGATAGTTCACTCTGGTTTATATACGCGCCATTACAGTTCGACTGCTAGGGATCAAAACAATTGTGATTAGTTTCCTTGTACAATAAACAAATTGCACAAAATTGACGCGAAAAGTGCCAAAAAACAACAACAACTAACCCATATGCTGTCTAATTGCCCTAAGATTTTGGACCAATGAATGACACTGTCCGCTTGTTCTCCATCTCGCAAAAGTACAATCTCGCTGAAACAGAATGTCAGTTGGCATACTGACCTGGCTCCTTTGTTTGCTTTTTGAACAGAAGGCATTGAAATAAGCAAAACGTAACTTGTTTAGCGGATAAATATCTTAAATATGTACATCAAGTTTAAGTTTTTTTTATATACATTCACGGTCTTCATTGAACAATTGCGGTCAATACTTTAAAGACTTTAGATTTGTCATGCAATTAGCTATCTGATGTTTAAACAAAAATTATGGCTTGACTAGAGACGAATTATTCGCCAACATTTAACATAAATTGAATTTGCACTGGAGTCACTGTTTTGTGAAACGAACTATTTCGTTTACATGAAATATGTTTTAAAGCGCGGTTGACCAGTTAGCCACACATAAGCTTTTATTAAATTGTTTAGCCCAAACTTCTGGTCTAATTTTTTTGCATTTATTTACACATTGTTCATCCTATAAATAAGTCTTCAAATGTTTCTATCTCTACATTAACATATTATTTGCCCATTTATTTATCTGTGGAACGGCAAATACCTAGTCACGATGCATGATTATAAACGACGTTTACATGTTTTTCATAGGGTACTTAAAAAGATGTCTGAGGCTACAGAAGATATGGTTGCCTACATGAAGATGACGGACTTTGTTTTTGGTCAGATTTTACTAAGTGATAAACCAGAGTTGGACAGATCTCGGGAAATACTCGAAAAAATCACCCAGAGGAAATTGTACAAGTCGGTTAACCAAACTCTACCTTTCAACGGATACGAACGTGCGAATATCGTGAGTTGGCATTTATTCTTCAGAGCAGTTTATTAGCTCTTTTGAAAGTCGATTGTACATTCGTCTATTTAATTAATTCATGCACCATTCGTTTATTCAATCATTCATTTATTAGTTAATTGATTGCTCTATTTGATCAATAATGTACCCACCAAGGACCCCTTGGCTGTTTTTGTATTTTGTGATATTTCATTTACTGCGCTAGATGTTTCTCTCATATGAGGGCGTTAGTAGTATAGGAAGGGCAACTCTGTTATCATTTCCTATTACCTAATAAAGAAAGGTTGTGCGTTATCACATTAGTACTTAAAAAGTACTAATTGTTCATGACATAAATAGTAGTGCGGTGTCATTTTGAGTCCGCAATACTATTCATGTAGTAATATTTTATTACATACAAATAAGAAATGTACGTTATTATGTACTAAGGAGCGGATGGTGGCTCCTTAGTACATTATAGGTAATGCCTATGCGTTATGAAGTACAAAGGAGTGGATGAGAGCAGCGCTCTCTACGTGACGTCCAGGCTACTATTTATGTAGTAATATTTGATTACATGCAAAGAATGACTTAACGTCATTATGTACCAATTCCGGCACCTTAGTACTGGCTAAGTAAGAGCTGTGAGTTATTGAGTACTAATTTGCGGGGAAAGCAGCTGGTCAGTGTTCGTGACGTCACCGGTTGTACGTAATGGCCGTGGTTCTGAGCGTTAACTCCGTTGCCTAGAGAAAGGGGAAGCAAGTCTTGTATACAGGTACGGAGAATGGGTGTCTTGAATCGGCGGTTTAAAAAAGAAGGGACTTGTTGACAATGGCGGGGTATGGCAAGTGTCAATGACCGAGCTGGATGTCAAGACATGTTAAGCAATTACTTTGACGTTGAAAAAATTGTGCCATGACGTCAATATTTCGTGTAAACGTCTCTCCTAGCGTCCCAAAGGGAACGTCACAACAACGACATCGATCAAGTTATCTCCCTTGAGATTTGAGCTAGCATTTTCTATAACATCATAAAGAAGGTTTGTTACTTATCAAGTAGTGGGACAGAAAACAATAAAATTATAGATGGCGCTGTGCTGCGATGTACATCCTGTCATTTGAGTTAGCATTTACTGTTAAATCATAACGAAGGGTTATCATGTTGTGGGAAAGGGATGGGTAAAAATTATAGATGGCGGTGACGACGGCGGGGTATGGATAGTGTAAATGGCCGAGCCGGATGCCAAGCCATGTTATGCAATGACTATGACGTTCAGAAAATGTGCCATTACGTCAATATTTCGTGAAAAGGTATCTCCTGGTGTCCTAAATGGAACGTCGCAACAACGACCTACAGATCGATCGAGTTATCTCCCTTAAAAATGAAAGTATAGATAGCTCTGTGAAATCGCTGTGGACATCCGGGCATTTCAGCTAGCATTTGCTATTACATCATAAAGAAGGGTTGTTACTTGTCATGTAGTGGGAAGCGGATAGGTAATAGCGCACGACTGACTGGGGAAAGGTTGCTCCTTGGGCTGTCCTGGGGTGGTGTGGGTGTCTTCCAGTGATGATTTGCGTGCCATTGTGGTGAAATCTAGGTCATTTGGGCTAGCATTTGCTATTACATCAAAAGGAAGGGTTGTTACTCACCACGTAGTGGGAAGCGGATGGGTAACAGCGCACGACTGACTGAGGAAGGGCTGATCCAAGGGCTGTCATGAGGTGGTGTGGGTGTCCTGCCGTGATACTTTGCGCGCCATTATGGGGGAATCTAGGTCATTTTGGCTAGCATTTGCTATTACATCATCAGGAAGGGTTATTACTTATCATATGATGGGAAGCAGATAGGTAACCGCTCACGACACGACTCCGTTCAAGGAGGTTTGACCGTAAGGCTGTCATGGAGGTGTGTGTGTCTTCCCATGATGCTTTGCGCGCGGTAGACTCTCACGAGTGTTGCCGAAACGTGACGAGATTTCACATGGGGTGCTGTGGATCACAACAATGACAGCAAGAGTGATCTCCCTTAGCTACACATCACCAACATGGCAGACTCACCGTCATAGCATGTGTACTGCCATGGGCTAGTGTGGGTGTCTTCCCGTGATGCTTTGCGCGTGGTGGAGTCTCGCGAGAGTTGGCGTTACGTGACGAGATTGGACATGGGGTGCTGTGTTCACAACCATGACAGGAGGAGTCAGCTCCCTTCGCTACACATTACCACTATGGTGGCCACACCGTCACAGCATGTGTGAGCGGAAGTGGCACTGTTGAAGCATGTGAATGCAGGGATGATGACCCTTCAGATCATCGCTAAGCAGACCAATCAGCAAAGACCGAGGTGTGAGATGGAGATTTGGTTTGTATTCGTTGATCCGAGTGAATCACACGGCATTGTCCGAGTCGCTGAGGTTTACTGGTCTTCGTTGTCGGTGATCTCCTTGGGGTATTCTGACGGTAACATTTGGTCCACTAGCTCCTTTCGCGCATCCGTACCGCGTTGCTTGGGGGGGGGGGGGGGGGGGGGGGGGGGG
>JAQQZZ010114252.1:0-15116 GCA_030265115.1 Mopalia vespertina | reverse complement strand
AGAAGTTATTGACAAGTGAACAATGTCTTGGTATTGACTGTCATTCCTGGCTTTATATGTGGGTGTTATTTAGGAGAAGTTATTGACAAGTGAACAATGTCTTGGTATTGACTGTCATTCCTGGCTTTATATGTGGGTGTTATTTAGGAGATGATATTGACAAGTGAACAATGTCTTGGTATTGACTGTCATTCCTGGCTTTATATGTGGGTGTTATTTAGGAGAAGATATTGATAAGTGAACAATGTTTAGGTATTGACTGTCATTCCTGGCTTTATATGTGGGTGTTATGTAGGAGACGATAGTGATTTGTTTAACGAGGATAAGCCACAACCAGAAGGTCACTAGGGGACCTCCTCAACATATCAAATAAAACGAGAAAAGGAAATATGGCAAAGAAAATAAAACAAAACTAAAAACACAATACATAACAATACACATACTTACATATGTACATAAATACACACTGAATTTAAACAGCAGAACTTAGTATCTTATTCTTAACAAATGGTTCATAATGCATTAGAAAATGCTAAAGAATCTTCCGGTATCCTGTATATATTTGTGCACACAATGAAATAAGCGTCTATTATCATCTACAGGTAAATCAACAGAACCACAAAGTAAAACATTGCAAAGTATAGTTTGCTCATTGTGGAAAGAAAATTGACGGATTGACACCGGGAGAAATAATTAGCATGAGTGAATCAAGCATGTAAATTCTATTTTATGATGCGGAGTTGAGTCGTCTGTTCAATGAAGAAGTACGAACAAGCGAATAAAACTTATCCTGGTTTTCAAGGGCAGTAACTCTCCACGGCTTAACTTCTGTCGGTACAAAATACGATAGTTACCTCCCATAGTTTATGTCAAGTACCCATTTTTGCCAACGAAAAGGTAAACTGTGCTAATCATTACTCTGATAAGTTATGTTAACTGGATTTTATATTAATATAAATCAATACATTTTATTGCTTTGCGCAGACATTTGGTTTATAGTTGAATTTTTAGCAGATCAGGGAAATTAAACGTGTCGAATAAAATTATTGTTGATTTGTCTCCCTTATCATAGTCTGGTTTAGAGATTACACACATCACCAGTCATTGTTCATGTTTGAAATATTGGTACTATTTGAAAGTACCTCGTCAATAGTCGTCGTTTGATGATTAAAGTATCGTTTACTTTTTAATGTGTTTGCACAATTGGCAGCTTCTTCAAGTGCATGCATATCCAATTTGGCAGGATACAAATCATTGCTAATAAAACGTTTTTGAAAATTATTCTTTCCTTCTGAATGTTTCTGAAATCGTACTGCACACATCGAATAGCTCTATTGTTTTGCGTACTAGGTTATTTTGTATATCCACAATACGTACTGGGAATATACGTAATGACAACCTAACACGCAGACCAAGAAAACTAACATTGAAATACTGTTGGCAGAAAACCCTTGAGAATTGCCAGAACTGATATTCAATCATTGATATATTTGTGTCATGTAATTTTAGAAGGCCGTTAGACCGTTTTGCATGGTAGACCGATTCTTACTTATTCTAAGCTTGATTAATTTAGAGTTTCCCTATTTTATGAAAGAAAAACACCTGGATTGTTGCCAATATCGATCCTGAACGTAAACGGATCCCTTGTCAATGTTTACTGCTTCTGACGAATAAAGTGTATGCCATTCTGTTCGCAAGATCGAGCCTTTAAAGAAATCCAGGTTATGTTATTCTTAGGACAGATGTTTCTTTTATTCCGGCGCCAATTTCGGGACAGAGCTGGTGTTGATTAATGAATTTGTGTCCCAAAATACCCGAAAAGGTGTATTTGATACCTGTGTGTTTAAAAGACTCGAGCAAGGTCATTTCATCACCCCATAGGTCACATATACAGTGAGGTAATGAGGCGAATCCATCTCCTGTTTGTCAGGACAAGCTATATCTACTATACAAATTTAAACCGAACATTAACATGTATATTTTATACGAAAATAAGAACAACTAAAAACATTAAACGATAACCTGCAACGACATTTTATACCCGTATATAAGTACCGTTACTTACACTTTACGGTAAATGTATATCCAAGATTTTTTGGGTTTAAACGAATCATTTGCGAAAGTGTTTTGTACCGTTATATACTTCCTTACTCGATGCCAAATATATCTAACGGCAATTACAAATGAAAAATTGGCAGTCTAGATCAAATTGCAACAAATATAACACTGTGTCAGTCAATAATTTAAATCTTACATCAGATTTACCATTTCTGCACATGGCATAACTCGATATAAACAAGTCAATTATTAACTCTGTAAAGCAATCCAGAAGATCTAAATATCTTCTCCCTCGTCTCATTATCTCGTCGAGCCGTTTATATGTTAACATACACATGGATATCCTGACTCCTCCTAAACGCCGTTAACTAGATCATTTGAACCGTGAGACTATACTATGTATATAGATCTTTAGTTGTCATAAGGAAGCAGCAAACAGAAGTTGAATCAATCGAGCCTTCCTAAAAATATATAATAAAAATATAATTATAAATATATTAAATAAATAAATTAATAATAATTATTTTTAAGAAATGGATAAATCTTACCTATAGGCTTTCGTCATTATATAGTGACCTATATAGTGACAGTGTGTGTATTATATAGTGACAGTGTGTGTATTATATAGTGACAGTGTGTGTTTTATATAGTGACAGTGTGTGTATTATATAGTGACAGTGTGTGTATTATATAGTGACAGTGTGCGTATTATATAGTGACAGTGTGCGTATTATATAGTGACAGTGTGTGTATTATATAGTGACAGTGTGTGTATTATATAGTGACTGTGTATTATATAGTGACAGTGTGTGTATTATATAGTGACAATGTGTGTATTATATAGTGGCAGTGTGTGTATTATATAGTGACCGTGTGTATTATATAGTGACAGTGTATATTATATAGTGACTGTGTGTGTATTATATAGTGACAGTGTGTATTATATAGTGACAGTGTGTGTATTATGTAGTGACAATGTGTGTATTATATAGTGACAGTGTGTATTATATAGTGACAGTGTGTGTATTATATAGTGACAGTGTGTGTATTATATAGTGACAGTGTGTGTATTATATAGTGACAGTGTGCGTATTTATTCCGGTATTATATAGTGACAGTGTGTGTATTTTAGAACAATTTCTCTATACCATAAACTAAAGGCTTCGAATCCTGTCATTACTTCGTGTTTGTTTAATTTTTTGAATCGTTGAATTTCCCTGAAATTCCTAAACATGTGATTTGGACTTGACTAAGATAAAAACACAATATTTGTAGTTTAATTTCAATTCTTATAACATCTTTATCTATTTTACTGTTTGTAAGTCGTTGACAGAAATTTTTTTTTAGCCCAACACCAGTTTATTTTAAACAAAAATGAGAGAAATACAATTTGAAAAATGAAATATTTCCGCTAAGTAATTACTAACTTCGGCTCAAACTTACATAGAAAGATATGACCATGATAAACGTTTCCCATTTCTTTGTTCAGATGGTCGGTGACCACACGCGAGTTTTCTGGTTTTTTCGTGTTTTCATACAGTTGCATATTTTGCGGTTTAGGTTTTCAATAGAGCCTCTTTTTTTCGTTTTCCCACAATCTGGTTTGTTTGCTGATATGTTATTTGGGTGTTCACATCGCTGTATCAGTTCATCTCTGATATAGCCCATGGGCCACCTACTCAGTGATCATTGATACTTGTGTTAGAGATGTGGTCCCAATGAATTATTCACAAGAATCTCCCTATCTGGATACTTTATTGTCTGGGTAATCAATTAAATAGCGATTACTGGTGGTCGTGTGGTGATAATATAAGGTGGTCTTCCCATGTTCAAAGACTTGTAAACTAACGCCACCGCCTCGGGCTGACGGAACTCGTTTTGGCCGCCATGAAGTACGGTCAAATATGCCAACTATGTTAAATTCCAGCGTAATAAATCTTCCTTAGGTGTTCATCGGGCAATTTGTGGCCCCAATTTGGATATGAAGCCTTTTACTTTATCCATTGTAATTCCGGTTTTAATTAATCTGTAAATTTGTTAATTATTTTTGTGACTTAATATAACTATTTTTGATCTGATTTCTTTTATTCATGTAAGCTTATACAATTTTGAATACACCTAAGCTTTGTCGTAAACGACCATAGTGCCAACCTTTGTTTACTATGTTACCTTAGTGTCGTTTTTTAAGTAAGGTTTGAGTGTCGTTGTTACAAGAAGAGTTTGGATTTCGCTGACCTTGAGTTGCAATACAGTTCTTGCCAAAACTTTGTGGAGTTTTGAACCTATTTTTTTTTTATGTTCGTAAAAAAAAAGTCCAACAAACCCTTTATGCATACCAATATCGCTGAAAGGTACATACTAATGATTATGAGTGATAATAAATTTTTTTTTTTAGCTGAAGTCAGGATTTGATTAGACCTCTCATCTCAATACATAATAAGTTTTACAGGTACTTGTGCCCTCAGGTTAATTCATATTTTTATCTGACCTACAGACCAGATATATGTTACAGTCACAAAGACTAGTATCTTATATACATGTCTAGTTTGACCTTCGATAGAAATTCTACCTTTCTTCGCTTGGACTATTATACCAATAATTATAGAGGTCCTGTTTAGGATTAAAGACTCTGTCAGACTTACTGAAAATCGTCCGCAATGGACTTGAAAAAACTAGAAAATTAATGTGCTATCATTTTTAGGTTTCATTCGTTTTTGTTCGTTTTAAATGGTTTGTGCTGACTGACAATTGAGTCTAAAGACTGGAGCATCGGTGTGAAAGCGAAACGTATGGCGGAGTGAGAGTGGTTCGTTCTGCCATTAGTCAAGTGTGAAATTGAATTATCGCACCTATGCTGATAACCATCTATAATCTTGGATGGCGTGTCTCTTTTAACTATACACCCCGAATATGGTCTTAGAAAGTAAACGTTTTGAGTATTTCAGTGTTGTAAAATTATACCGTTCACTGTGTATAGTGGTCGGTAAGAAAGGGTATAGCTTGTCAGTACATAAGCAGTGACCGTTCTGCCCCCGGTAATTGCTTTGCTATCTGATATATGGGACGTTGTTGTTTATTAACCACAACCATCTTTGGGCAAGTTACACTTGGTAGAAAACATTTTGGGATTGAACAAGTGAAATAGATTTAATTAACTTTGTCAACGTTTAGTTCTGGCTAAGATCTCTGGTGATTTGTAAAAAAAAAATTGTCCGTAATATAAAAAAATTAAATTTAGGAGTGTACCTGAGAGCCTATGTCTTTGTAAAAAAAAACCGATTAAATTGTTTCACTATTTTCATTTTGACGTTCTATGATCTGAAAGACACCTAATGTATGGTTGAACCTGCCGCGCAGCACAACTAACTGACTGACTGATATACAAGCAGCGATTAGGTCCGAATTGAACACAATTTTTAGTAACGTGTTTTAGAATATTTTTATTGAATCTAGAGAAGGGCTGTATTTGCTTAATTCATAGTGACTGGTTGGCAATCCCTAATTACGACACAGGTTGAAAGGAACGAATGGACCTGAAGCTTGAACAACCAACACAGAGGTTGTGTATTATAACAACTTTGATTGTTTGCTCTGTCGAAGTGGAGTAAGAGACGGGCTAACCAAAGACCTCTCCCTGACCCCTTCGTTCATTTTGCCTCTCTCAGGCTCATTTAGAAGGCAACAGACAGTCAGCAACGATCTGGATTTAGAGCGATTTGCCCGTCGACTCTCTGGACCGTCTTTGATTGAACTTTGTCAAAGTGTGGCCGTCCTGAAGAAACAGCTCGCCTGAGAAAGTCAACACTCTACGAGCTGTGAACTGTTTGAAAACAACAGACTTGAGACGGGAGGCCGCTAAAAATTATATTCTCTGTTGATCTTAGATTTGAGAAATGTACCCGTACATGACAATGGGACATTTGACAACCGATAATTTTTGGCAATAAAGGATACAAGTGTTTGTAAAATAGATTTTGATGGAAGCTCAAAACAACCTGCCCGCTGCCGATCATTGCCAATGTCTCCAGCCAAGGCGTGTGTATATGTTCAATAGACATGATTACAGCGCAAAGACTCTCTCATCTTAGTTGTTCCCAAGAAATTCCAGCTTAACAATTCGAGTCTTCCAATAGAACTGTTTTCTCTTAACCAACTACTTGTTTGTCTTGATTGTTTGCTAATCAGGTGCTAATTACCTCTTAAGTTAAATAATTTTTCTGACTGTTCACATGGCCGAGTTTTAGGCTGGTTTGTTTATGCCTCCTTATAGCTACAATAGGCCTTATGGAATTCTTTTGATACTTACCTGGGGTTTTTATCCCGCCGATTTTGTGAATGGTTACTTTATTTTTTGTTGTGCAATAAAAGTTCAGTAAACAAATGATTTACCTTTTGTAAGTATAATTTCATGTTTACGGATTAGTGTTATCAATTTTATTTTGGCGGATAATAGGTGATAATTTATGACATTTGTTAAAGAATTTGTTACCTTATTGAGCGCCTCGTATAACCTGGAGGTGTTTTATTGGAGTTGTATATTGAATGAACTTGACATGTATAGGAATGTGGTAAAGAGGGGAGGGGGTGATCGACTAGCAAATGTCTGCTTGGCCCACGATGTGTGAAGACTTCAAAGCAATGTAGACATAGCAAGTGTCGTCTGCTATTGATATGGGCAGACGACAGTTTGCACACAATACACTTATCACAAGCATGCTTAAGATAACGGCTATGCTGTTGGGAAAAGAAGGGAGGGCTTTTTGAGGGAGTTGGATCTCCCTTGACGCGCATGGTGTTGGCGGGTACTCGTCTGAACGCCTTTCAATAACCGTTAATCTAGAATTATCAGCTCCAGCGATTATTGTAGACGCCAAGAATTTATCTCTATTGTCACCGTAACAGATTGGCTGTCAACATCTCAGACCTTTGTACTGCTTAGTCTATCAACGTACGTATCGCGGTTTTATACAGTAGGGTCATTGCTAGATGATCATGACATTTTTCAAGAACAAGTGGAAATGTTTGTCAAATTAATAAGGAAATTGTGTGTATGTAAATTTTCCCATTTTCTCAGTAACTATTATTAGCTTATTTAAATTGAATAGACTAGAAAATGGATTTTCTTGATTTATCACGGATTGCAGTTTATAACTGATTCTTATCGTGTTTTAAATACCTTGTATGGATATTAGGTCATATATTGGTATTCATTTTTGTTACAGTAAGTGTTGTGCATGAAACGTCGTAAGTTACGTCTTTTTGGAAGGCTAGTATAAAACAGTCTTGGGACATCCGAAGCCACCTATGTAGCTTTTCCTCACTTCTTCTGAGCCAGTGTGGTGGTCGTAGCTATTTAATTCTAATGAAATTGGAGGGAAAATGTAGAGCATCGTCAAAGGTTTGATTTAATGCTTTATGATTTGTTTAAAACTTAATTTTGACTTTCGGAATAAAAGCAGTATGTTTCCTGAACAGTTCGTCTGTCTATACTCAGCTCTGGATAAACATTGTTTTCGAAAAGAACAAATACTTCACAGTTATTGTTGTGTTAGCGTAAAATGTTACCGTTGGAGTGTCCTTAAAGTGAAATATCCTTAATAACGGCGTTAACATCCACTAAGCAATCATTTTAAAATGGCGCAATATTTTCAACTGTAATGTGTTTCTTTTATTTATGACGAATAGGCTTTACTTTTGAAATCACATTATACTTTGTTCAGTAGAAATTAATTTGCCAGTAAGTAAAAGTATTTTCTTTTAGATTGGTGATAAAAATAGTTTGAAGAATCTTTGTGTGAAGTTCTTAAATGTACAGCGCCTGCATGTTGTGTGTGTATGTTTACCAAAATTCAGAAGGATTTATAAACAATTAATTACAGTTCCCAAACTCCAATTGTGCAGGTTACAGACTGTCTGACTTTTTATACATACCTTAAAACATACAAGTTGAGTGCTCATTATTACTCAGGTCTGTGTTACTTATTTTTATTGGGGAGCCACCATTTGCTTTAATTTTACATAGCCCTGAAACGTTTGTCGTGTAATATTACAAAGCACCGAATGCATAGGCTAATTGGAGTTGGCAGAAAGTTCTATATTGTTTTTATTTTACATAAATACTTGTAGTCATAAGGAGTGGTCATATACTTACAAACATTCCTTTATAAATAACTTGCATTTCAGCTCGCTAATTAAGTCATTACTAAAAATAAAAAAGGACTGCATGATTATTTATAATTACCATAGTAAACTGATTAATATGTAACTGCGAGTAAAAAAATATTCCAAGCAGACAAAAAAGTAATAAAAACACACACACAATTAATAGCGATAATAATTTTGTTTTAGTAGTACAGCATTTTCCTTGTTTAATAATTTAGTTTGACTTGGAATTATAATAACGGTATCAGACAGGATACGGTTACTTCATTTTGAAAGGATCATTTTAATTTGTAAATTTTCAAGCCTTGTGATGGGTGCGTCAAAAATAACTCGACAGAGCCTCGCAATATTCTCGTTACTGTTGTATCATCACTACGCTCAGCCGTGATACGTGTAAATATACACTAAACTCGTGTATTTTGTTCGGCGGAAGCCTCTTTACCGGCGTATGTATTTTGTTCGGCGGAAGCCTCTTTACCGGCGTATGTAGACTATCCACTAAAATAAAACCTAAAGCGAATTTCATATGACTTTCAATTCAATTCAATTCTTTTATTTTCTCAAAAAGCCACCAGGTGGCACCAGAGGTAACATACCATATAGTTCAAATACACTTTAGAATAGGCAGATTTAATTTAAGAGTACATCATGTACTGAACACTAAACAGATGGAAACTCTGAATTATCTACACAACGCGGACTATGCTATCAGTTGAATGCATGTTAAATGGCGATGGTCGTATGAAGTCCGAGGTGATGTGCAGTACATTCGAGAAGTTATGAATGGAATAAATCGTAAGTCAGAAAGAAATTCCTCAGGGCAGAACAGGAATATCTGATTAATAAACAGCTTCCGACGGGATTTGTTGGGATATTGGCGGAATTGGTATTAATAGAAGTTGATCAAATTAAAATTCAAATAATCTTTATTTAAACTCAATTGTTCCATAGGACAAACCGATTTTCATGGAAGATCGAACCAGAAATTGTTAAGATATTGCCTGGAGTTATTTAAATATTGTAAAGTATGGTTATTATATAACAAGAAGTTGTAAACTAATTTTCAGAAATTGTTCAAGTATTGTCAGTTGTTTTTTCGGGATTTGTTGCAATTGTTGCAGCCGATTTGGAATTAACTTCCAGGGCATTTATCCTTTCCATATTTCTATTCGGAAGATTCAGAATAGTTTGTGGAGACAAAGTAAAGCTACATTATTGCCAATAATATAACAATCGTATTTTAAGCTGTGAACAAAGAGTTATAATGATATTAAATATCAGTGCATGTTATTTTCGCGATTTCATATCTGTCTACTCCAATATTATGATTCATAAAGGTGTTTAGCCAATTTGGTATGTTGTAGCGGATCTCTAGTATGCTTTAAGCTGGACGTATATCTAATATATATACTCTTAGCTCTGTGTTATAATATCCTTTCATTATCTGAACAAACACTTAATTCTCCGCGACATGCTCGCCCTGTGTTATTCTAACAAAGGACATGCTATAACGTTACAATAGTATTCTCCACAAGCTTCTGGTTGGTACATAGACGTGCTTCTACAACATTACTGTGGACTTAATTTAGTGAGACGTCTTCCACCCGAGCCTCTTGTTAACGTGCTCGTGTCCTGCTTCTCGTATTTCACTCCTTGGGTGTTTTTGGTCACTATTATAAAAATACTAAATGTTGCCGGTTCAGTTCGGAGATTCAGTTTCACATTTCATATCATCTCCTTCAAATTTTGAGTGAGATATAAGAATCGCATCTGTATGCTGTTTTTTTTTGTGTGTGTGAAACTTTTGTGAATGGCGATTTTTTATTCGTCTACCTCTATGGTATGAACAGTTTTCAAAGTGAACTAGTTTAAAGCCTGGGGCAAATAGCACTTGATCTACCTTTATAACGACCTGCCGTACCTGGTGGGGGATCGTGGGGGCGGGCTGTTTATATCACTACGCCGGGCTGGCCTTGGGTCTTCTTATCCCAAATTGGAGATATCTTTTAGAGCACAATCTGTTGTGTCCTTTCTGGGCACATAGCCATGTCGCCGTCCTTTCCTTTTCCATTAAGTAGTTAATTTAGCTGCCGATTCGAGTTCCGGCGACCCCGACTGTTTGATTTACACAGACTAGAACATGCTGGAGATAAAGGCTTTACAAGTGTTCCAATTGACAGGTATAGAGGCTTTGAAGTGGATGTA
Organism: Mopalia vespertina; assembly: GCA_030265115.1. Classification (NCBI taxonomy): domain Eukaryota; kingdom Metazoa; phylum Mollusca; class Polyplacophora; order Chitonida; family Mopaliidae; genus Mopalia; species Mopalia vespertina. The sequence continues at coordinate 4,691 of JAQQZZ010114252.1, read as the reverse complement.
GGCAAAGAGTCTAGTGTCTGTTGCACCAGCACAACCTGACCTGACTAGGCATCCATACACGGCGGTCGCTAATAATCAGCTTTGATGGTTCCTTTTGTGGCTCTAGACCTAGCCATTGTCTGAATTCAGCCCCCAAATCCACAGTTTCAATATGATGTATACAAGTTAGATCGTATACATGGACAAAGGATCAAAAGTCGTTGAAATGCTGAGCAATAGAATGGGTGGTAAATTTTATATATAGTTCTTAACTCACCATCCTTAAACTGCATGGTGCAGTTAATTCCCTTTCATTGGGGCCAGATATATATTTTATATGGGATAATCACCTTGTGTATTTGGTTTATTTGTAATTACATTTGGTGAGTTAATTGCACCTGACTTTTTTAGTTACATTACCCACCCCCTCCCACGTCAAGACTTATATAGGTGTGTGTCACAGTGTGTGGAGGTGGCGGGAGTGGGGGTAGTCATATATATAGTCATGTGGCCATAAATACATAAATCAATAACAATTCAATTATACGACCTATCACATTAAAACAAAAAATAGAAAGATGTGGTGTCGCTATTACGATAGTTTAAGGCCTAAAATCGTCTTACGACATTTTGTGAATGTGGCCCTGGACTGTGACATATTTAATGAATATAGAGATGTAAAAATGTCCATGCCCCAACTGAGCTATGCTATAGATATATAGACAAATTTGCGTAGATCAATAACACTTACTTATAGGTGACCGACTCTTTTTCGTATTCCCTAGCTTTTAACATTTTACTTTTGCGCTTAATTTGTGGCATTTTATTGACAGACATGCCTCTGTCCCGTGCTTTAACTGTATTGTTTCTGATATCCGTTATAACCTTTTATGTTATAAGCTTAAAGCACAATTGGTTATCTGTCTAGAATATCTTCCAATGGAGAGGACGACCGTGGTTAAGTGGTTAGCGTGTCGGACTTATGTTCCTCCTTCAATGTAACACTTGCTCACAGGACCGAGTACCGAGTCGACCTCAGGAATACGAGGCAGTAAAACCAAGTTTCCCTTGGGTGGTTTTTACGAGATTTCCCTTAGGCTTTTCGCCGTATATTAGAAATGTATAGCTAGAAGTATAAGAGAAATACACAGGAGTATGACGTTTAACCCCAATCAAGCAATCAAATAAGGCAGAAGCCTGGGCTCCGCTCTACCTTAACTGTAATTACCTAGTTTCGAGGTGTGTCAACCTACTTATCCTACTTCAATGGACCGTTTACGGGTTCTGTCGACCATCCGGTATATAATTCAGTCACACTATGTGGCTCCGGCAATTGCGGGGGTGGTTTTTACTAGGTTTTCCATCTGTTTCCTACTGTATTTAAGCAAGGAACAGTGCAAATAGACAATCCACCGCCATGTTAGTGAATAAGCTTGGGTACGGCATTAAGCCCCAAACGAACAAACCTCCCGAGATGTCCGTAGTTTATCCAAAACAACTCGAGATAAAGATGTACTCGTACTTGTCTCTAACAGTTTATGTAGACCATGATATGATTAATCGGGTTTCGACATGTCTGTGCCCGTGTGACCAATTGTTAGAAATATAAATATGTACTCTCGATCTCCCTGTTTCTGCGCCCCCCTGAGGACACGTTTGAAGAGTTTGTGTCAATATATTGCGTATTACGTTTTTATAACATTGATTGATTGATTGTTGTTTTACGCCTAGCTTAGAGGTATTTCACGTATATGACGGCGGTGTATTCCACCAACAATTGACACTAGCACAACCAAGGTGTAAAGTGTTCTCATAACGTTGAAAAGTTAATCTTCCTCTAGTGCTAAGTCAAGACAGCATTGCTACCATCAAACAAACTGCCCTTAGCCAGAGGACCGTTTTTATTAGATCAGACCGCAGTCGGACACTGGTATTACAATTCTAAATATTAACTCCGATAAATGATCACTATATAATAGGGCACAAAATGTTGCTCTGTTGTCATCATATCCGATGCCGCTTGGCTTCTGGCTGCCGTGGAATCGATAATCAGGTGACGTTCCAAAGCGCTATTATATTTTATTTACATTGTTAGCTGTCGTTACACCATGCATGTTATTTGAATGTCTAATCTAAGCTATATTTATGATTAAACGTGCATGCTATTAGCAGCCAATCGCCCTTCAACCGTACACAGGTACTCAGTTTTCGGTAACCGTCCAGTCACACTGAGCTGGATCAAAATCGATTACCTGTAAAGTGTTCGCTTACAGACTAGTTATATACAACCGAGAAATGCAAATACCTACACAGTAAATGTCGTGAGTTACCCGGATTCCCGTCAACAGCACACGGTTAAAAAGAACGTCTCTCTTGCCAGTTAATAAGATGCATTCTGGCAAAAGGGCAGTTTGTTTCGAGCTATAGCCGTGTTGTCATTTCATAAGACTGGAGGGACGTTATTGTTTTAACACAGCAGACATTTCTCATTTAATGCTGTGTTCCAGTGGTAATAATTAGGTGAACCGCCGATATATAAGTGAATTATCAGGATTACGAGGTTAGACACCAGTCACTCGGCCGGTCGTTATTTATTATTTTGTTGTTGTTTTTTTTTACATGTTTTATTAAAGGAGAGAATAACAAATGTGCATATCTCACTTCATTCTTCTAGGCTATTTACCATAATTACCTCTCCCAAATAACGTTGATAAAATGATCGGTTTGACGGGTGGGAAAGACTATCACTACTGACAAATATCCACCTACATTTATGAATGCCTGGCAACTGAGCTAATTTCAATCTCAAGTGCTTGGTATATAATATGTGGGTAAGTTTTATACGACCCCTATATCTAGGTTGTGTAAAGACATGCTTTATTGTATAGACCATATATATATAGGCATGCTCTGTTTATGAATGAACGATTTGGAAAGTTGATTGTGGCATACCTCATGTTAACCTGCGTCACCAGGCTCCTTTATTAAACCACTTCTTCAGCTACAACTCAATGAGCCTTATTTTATGACTCGGGGAACATACACGGCTTTAAGTGATATTTGAATCATTTTTTCACTACTTCAATAGTCCATTGTTAAGACAGGGTTTAAACGTGGAGACTTGCTGCTCTAATATTACCATTGATTGTTGGTACATGTGGTGTTCGATTTAAAAGCTCGTCTATATGGTGTTATGTTTCTAAAGGAATCGTGTATAATGCTACCTTTGTAATTATGAGTACAAAATAGTGAGCTTTGAAGTAGGTATTGTTTTTCATTTACAGATTTGAATAAAGGGATATATGTTGAACCAATTTTACCGTTGGGTGTTAGGTGCTTTGTGTGCATTTTGTTTGAGATAGGTTAAACATGTATATAAATCAATGCATTTAGGTGATAATAAATTCGATGCGGTACAACTCTATATTATAACATTTTTATTAATATAAAGAAAGACAATTGTGGTTACTTCCGCCTGGATTCGAACTTGCTTCTCTGGCAAGCAGGGTCAGCGCTCTAACCATCTGAGCTATTACAGTTATTTTAACCAATAAGGTGCACCATTGGCTATATTGTCATTTATTCTAGATAAATAATCACGTGACGTTAAAGATAACCCGTTGGCTGACTGCCTGTAGATAGCAAGTAACACGCGAAAGTGCGTGAAACGCCAATCCTGACCTAACTCAGTAGAACATATATCAATAGATTATATTATAGTGACGAACATTTAGAATTTACAGACCTTCTGACTAAGGGATTTTGTTCCTGTCGTTGTCATTCTATCGTTTTGGTTCAAAATCTCATTGTTTTTTTAAGCAAAACAAAATACTTTAAAATGCTTTACTGTTGTGGTGTATTGTTTGACTATCTACCGTTACAGTACACCGCGGTCATATAAGTTAAAACACTCGAACCCGAAATTAAACACCAGCCAGTCAATCGCGTTTTCAAATATAAACAGGTTTAAACACTTAACCACAACAAAACTGACATTATCAATGAGGTGTGTAATGTTATGAATATTCCTTAAAAATTCAACTGAAATAAAACGTTTTGTTTTCTTGTTTATAGCGGCCACTGCAGTTCGTGAGGTGTTCGAAGAAACGGGAATCCGTTCAGGTGAGTCGGTAATATTGTTAGCTACATTTATCACTTGGACAGGCAGTTGGAGGGAGCTTCTTCGTGACCAGGGGCCAGTTGCTCAAAAGACGATTAGCTGCTAACACCAGAAATCGCTAATACCGGATTAGAGATAGACCTTCAACATGACGTGACGTCGTCTTATAGCGGATTAAATTTAATAGCGCGTCGAGCAACCGGCACCTGGGGTCAGTTGCTCGAAAGACGATTAGCCGCTAACACCAGATTAAATTGATAAAACCGGGTTAGAGATATGCCTTCAACATTGAGATACGTCATCTAATCTAGGATTAAAATACTAGTGCTTTGAACAACACGTAGCCGATCTGTTTGAGGTGTCTGAAGTGCACCTTCTGATTGTTATGTCTTGTCCTTGTTTATTGCCACTGACGTCCAGGTAATACCTTAACACGTGGGTTTGACCACTCTGATACTAGTGAAAAGACGACGTAAAAGGCCAGTCAAACAAATTAAATAAATTAGTACCCGTGGCAAAATACTAGGTATATAATTTGTAGTGTTAAGAGTTTTGCCGGGTTTTTTTGTTGTTTTTTAGGGGGGGGGGGGGG
>JAQQZZ010114241.1:0-15117 GCA_030265115.1 Mopalia vespertina | reverse complement strand
CTTTAAATGAACTAATTAAAGTAAAGAAACACGCTTTCAGTGAGTGGGTTCAGGCGGGCAGACCTTCTGATCCCAGTTATCAGTATTATATAAAACACAAAAGCAGTAAACGCCGCTATTGCTGCGAACAACGAAAAAGTTAATCTACTTATAAAAATAATATATATGACACTATTGAGCGTTGTGAGCGTCTCGACCAGCGCCAGTTCTGATTTTTGTTGAGAAAACATCACAAATTAAAAAATGATAGTGGAGGTAAATCCGCGACAATTCTGGTAACAACCAATCAGATAAGGACTGTTCTATTAAATTGTGGGAAGAACATTTTTGTAAACTGAGCCAAAAACATGGTAGTAGCGATTTCAACGACGTTTTCGCCAGAGAAGTCGAACGTAATTTAACTGTAATGACCGAAAAATCGTGGCTAAATAAATGTAGAATATTGCACTCGCCAATAACAACGGAAGAGGTCTTAACGACTTGTGAAGGCCTCACAAACGGGAAAGCCGCTGGATACGACAATGTGACATACAAACATTTTAAATATGGCTGTAATCGATTGTTCCATTAATTTCTCTTTTGTTTAACTGTATCATATATATTGAGTATGTATCACAACCACTGAAAAATGGTATAGTGGTAGTTTTGTTTAAGGGCGGTAAGCTTGATCTGCTTCATAGAAACAATTATAGAGGAAACACCCTTCAGCCTATATTATGTAAAGTGCTGGATAAAATCATATTGAATAGAGCGGAGTAATTTTTTAGAAAACACGTTCCCATAAATTCTACGCAGGGTGCTGGTCAGCCCGCCTGTTCATCGTTACATGTCGATCCTATTACAAGGGACCATAGCTCATCACAACGAGCTGGGTAATAATGTTTATACAATCTTTCTTGACACAAAATAGGCTTTTGATACGATAGGGCTAGACGGCCTGTTCTATCAGCTGTATAGCAAAGGTATAGATGCAACGTTATGGCGACGTTTGCGATTATTTTACGATGGTTGTCTATATGCTTGTACTTTCAGTGGTAAATTGTCCAATTGGTTTCCGGTTGAGCAAGGTGATAAACAAGGTGGGGTCTTATCAATGGTTTTGTACACATTTTTTATTGATGATCTTCTTCATAAATTGTGTCAGTAATTATGGTTGCTCAATCCGTGATATCAATTCCGCATGTCCTGCTTTTATGGACGATATCGCATGCTTGGCTATATCAAATACAGCGGTTGTAAAGTTGCTATCAATTTGCTTGGAGTATAGCTGTCAATAGCGCGTTAAAATTGTGGTCATTGGCGAAACTAAAGACAAAAAAAAATGAACGTCAAAAACAAGAATCTTTTTTTCTTGGAAACGAACAAGTAATTGAATTAGACGACTACAAACACGTTGGTGTCATAATAAAAAATGAAAACAAAATACATTTGATACAACTGTAGGGAACTCAAGACTCAGTAACTGATGGCTTGCATCCTTCCAGCCTTAGCTGTCAGGTACCATCAAAAGTATATTGGGATGTATGCGTCCCTACCTTAACTTACGGTTGCCAGGTAACATTTTAAAATAAAAGTGAAATTGAATGTCTGGAGAAATAGCCAAGATATAGCCAAGCAAATACAACGGTTACCTACTAACGCATGTAATACAGCCTCCACAGCTCTCCTTGGCTGGCGACCTATATATAGTTACATAGATTAAATGAAATTTATGTTCCTGTGGCAAATTTTATCTCTGCGTGCCGACAATGTGTTTAAGAACATATTTACATGTCGTTACTCTATCATACTCTCCAAAGGTATTTGTAACCCCAAGAGCGTAGTTTGTTGGTTAATTGATGTCATCTGCAAATACGGACTAGAATCGAACTTAATGGCCGCACTTGAACAAGGTGTTATATTTTCCAAAAGTGAATGGCACAAATCAGTTACTAACGCTCGAAACCCTATAGGACATGCTAAATGGAGGTTTAACCTCAGGTTATATAGTAAACTAAAGTTGTTCAGGTGTGTAATTCCTCAAAATAAATTATGTCTTGGTGGGAACTCGCTTCTGAGTACAGGCATTTTACAATATGTTGCACCATAATGGTCAAGCTTTTATGTGGAACCAATGCTTTGGATGTTAACAGCAAACCCAATATTCATAGAAGTGATCGCATTTGTGAACTTTGTGATTCATTTGAAATAGAAGATGCCTATCATTTCATTATGTCATGTCCTGCTCTGACCACCGAGAGGAAAATGTTAGAGGATAGAGTTATGTCCCTTATCCCAGATGGTTTATGACCAGAGATGGTGTTTTTAATATTTATGGGCTTAGTTCATGTTCTCCAATGGGAAATCTATGTCAGATTCCAAAGTTGTTAATTTGTATCTAAAATGTATGACTACAGAAACTTAACGTTGTATAATGTGGTGTAACTTGTTGAGGTCGACTTCCTATTCAACAGTGTACAATCTATAAGATGTCGACGTTAAAGTCATTGAAAATGTTTTAAATGTCAGAATGTAAAATTAAACTGTAACTTATATTTATATTTCTCCTAAATTGGATGTTAATAAAGATATATAAACAGATGGCTCGAAGCTACTTTTCTGGCCGCACCCAATCTGTTAAAATCGACACCCCTCTTTCTTCCCTTTTGATTATTGAATGTGGCGCCCCACAAGGATCTATTCTTGGCCCTCTTCTCTTCTTAATTTATGTAAATGACATCACTAATTCTTCTGGTCTTTTTCGTTTCACATTGGTTGCTGATGATACCTGTATCTACACTTCGTCATCTTCTGACCAGCAATTACAAACTTTATTGACAAATGAATTTCCCAAAGTACAGTCGTGACTCTTCACTAATCGTTTGTCTCTCAATATCAGTAAAACCAAGTTTATGATTATTTCTCCTCCTTCAAAAAAGTCAACCATTAAAACGGTTATTTTAAATATTAAGAGATTATATGTGTAAGTGACCACAAATTCTTGGGAATAGTTTTCAATGACAAACTAACCTGGACCTCACATATTAGCCTAATTTCCCGAAAACTGTCCCGTAACGTGAGTATAATAAACTACATTAAACATCTCCTTAATAAGCCATCTCTTCTAATAATCTACTATTCTTTAATTAACCCTTATCTAATCTATGCAAATATTCTTTGGGGAAACACCTATCCAACACATTTAAAACAGTTATTCCTGCTTCAAAATCACGCTCTACGTTCTATAACTCTACTCCTCTTTTTAAATCACTCAAAATTCTACATATTTTCAAATCTACCTTTTTTTTTAAATTATGACCTGTGCACACAAATTGTATTATAACCCAAATGTTCTCCGACCAATATTGGATCGAAGTCCATAGTTAGTAAACTAGAAATGTTAATTCAAATCTCTGTAGACCTATTACTTTTTATCAGTTTTCTTTATACTCTTTAAAGCTAAACGCTCCAAGCGAATGGAATAAGCTCCCATTTACACTTAAAACTATTAATCCCCTTTCCTTTTTTAAATCAAATTTTAATGGTGAATAAACAAATATCAATACAATAAACTCATGTAATACAGACATACTCTGGTCAGTTGCTCTATTGTATTCACTCCAGCTGTTTCGTTACTTATTGTTCTCTAATGTTAGTCCTAACCGTTTAGTGTTGTTTATGCCTGTTGTTCTGATATGACAAACAACCCTTCTCTCATTGTGAATAACTTTTCATCTTGTTGTATATATTATTGTCACAAACCCTATATAAAGAAAACTCTTATAACCCTCTTTGCAATTGCCATATATCTGACGATGAAATGAGTCAATCTTCGAAAGCTTGTTACCATATACAGCAAAACTGTGCAAAGTCGCTTTACTTGTTATTTCTTTGTTAATTAATTAATTTGGCATAGTTTCGCCTACTTTCGAACTTGACCTTGGTCTTCATAGGTTGTTACTGTTAAATTTGGACAACATTTAACCCATTAGACGAACATGGATTGACCAATCAAATTTATCAAGTTTGGTAAAAAATCTGGCAAAGTTTAAGCAAGATATTGAGTGGAAAATGTAAGAAATAAATAGATTTTTAAGGAATCAACCAATCGGATTGCAGTATAATAATTAATTTTACACAGTTTGCGAACTTGACCTCCGTTGTCATAGGTTGTAACTGTTGACTAAGTTTGACAAGAATCTGACAACATTTAACACAGATATTGAGCGGAATGTGATTGACCAATCAGATTACAGTACGGTACCTAGTTATGCAGGGATTACGCTCACCATCAAGTAATAGCTATTGAGCAAGTTAGACAAACATCGGATAAAGTTTATGCAAGATATTGAGCAGAAACTGTGTGCATCCGGCTGGCCGCTGCCGGCGAACGTGAATACATAATACAGCATGTCCCACGACGTAAGGCGTATAAAAACAGAATGCAAGTGTAAACTTGATAACATTGCCAAAACTTTTCACACTTTTGTATTGTTAAATACTTAACAAGAATATATCATGTATCCCAGTAGTTGACAAGACTGATCAATAACCGCAGTCTGGTTCAGGGCTTCAGGCTTACTCACATCATCCGATTGATGTTCTGATGTACATGTGGGCATCAAATCAACATTACCCGCATCACTATCCAATTGCAGTGTTGAATCTGTATAAACTAAAATAACACAAAGTGTAATAAAAACAGTTTCCTGTCACACAATCATAACAATATTGGACTTAAAACAAGCTAACATACCAGAGTCTACACATTCATTTGTTTGGAGTGCCTTGGGGACATCGACAGCTTTATGCAGTTTGCAGATTGATATTCACACATAACAGCTGACTTATTATCATTCTTTTTTTTTTTTCTTCTCTTTGATAAAAGTTTATTCAGCATTTCCCTTTACATATAAGGAATCGGTCAGGGTTGCCAATACTGTTTAATTAATTGATCTTCATTTTCACATATTCATAACTATTGTATTTTTGAAACACTTAATATTCACGCTAAGATCTAACTCTGTCTTGAACAGCATGTTATAGTCAACATGTTTGGCTCGATTTCGCCTAGAAAAAACCCTTTGTATATACTATAACATAGGACAGTAAGAAAATAGTTAAGATCATACAATGTTTCTAAATCTACTTTTTAACCTGTAACAATATGTTTCATATCATATTTTCTACGTTCCAGATTGATTTCATTACGTTTCTCGCACATTTCCACAATGACTTGAGAAGGTTTCAATCTAAAAAGGATTGTTGGTAGTTGTCTGTAACATTGCAATATTTACACAGAGGGCTATCAAAGCTGTGCCACTTATACAAGTTTACTCTACATATTAGGATCTTAATTATACAATTTCGGAATAACCACTTCTGGTTTTGTGATAGAACACAACGTTTCGATACATATGCCTGTATCGTCATCAGGAGTAAATTGACTAAACAAAAATGTTAAGATATTAGGATCTTATTAACAAGTTTAAACCTAAATTTGTTTAGTTTCTTTAATATTAATTAACCTAAATTTGTTTACGTTTTTCCTAGTCAAAGAATTATTTTGTATTACGACCACATATTTTGACCATATAAGTTACCCAAAGGAACTAGGAAAACATCATCTCTCAAAATCTTATATAACCGTTTTGTGTTGAAATTGGAAATTATGATTTCACAATTAGCGTGTTTATTAAACAAGGTTAAACGTTTATTATACAGTGGAAGTTCTGCTACTCTCGCATTTTTCAAGTGAAGCGGAATAGCGCTTTTAATTTTCAGAAATTCTGATATCCAATTTGTTTTGTTCTTCAATTTATTAAATATGTACTTTTCAGATAACTATCCTTCGCTGTCTAGAAGATCGTTAATATAAACTGTTTCACTGTTAACCCAATTTTGAAAGAAAATAGTGTTTCTGTTAAAGAGTATATATCTGTTTCTCCATATAACTTGTTTCTTAACTTCTTCACTATTTTGGGGAAAATGTTTGTACCCACCTCCACATCTGATCCAGGATATCAAAATGTCTTTATAAAACTAAGGTTTATCATACATTTAACATATAGTCTTATTTGGTTTTTATTCAAATTCATTACAAACAATTGGGCACAAAGTTTTCGACATTAAAGAATGGTATGGATTTCCAGTTAGCACCACCGTTATCCAATAGTCGTTTCACCCAGTTAACTTTCAGAACTTCAAAATAACTTTGAACATCAACCATTTTTAAGCCACCGTTTTAGTAATCACCAATTAATGTATAACATTTGACTTTATCTGGTTTACCATTCCATACGAAACTATAGAACTGTTTGTTTATTTTCACAATAATATATAATGGTGTAGATTGGACAGATGCTACATATATATTTAATGGCAGAATTAATGTTTTCAAAGTCAACATTTTACCAATTAAACTAAGATTTCTTTTTCGCCACCAGTCCATTATTTTCTGGACTTTATCAAGTTCATTGTCCCAGTTTAGTTTTATGCATTTATTCATATCGTGTCCATAATATATCCCCAATACTTTTACCGGTGCATACTTCCAATCGATATTACCGGATGTTTCTTTTAAAGATTTCAGTTTGCCTATCCAGATACCTTCTGTTTTTTGTCCAAATTCCTGAACAATTTCGAGGGCATTCAGAATGTCACCACCACAAGATATTCAGTGATTTTTTACCTAGACATTTATACCAGGTATACTCTGTTTGATTCTTATGGCTAATATTTCTACACATACTATCAACATCAGAGCTGACATAGGGAAGCCTTGACAAATTCCACGTTCAATCGTGATTATATGTGATTTCCACACATTATTTAGGATACAACTATTTGGTTTCTTATAGAAGGCTTTGACCCACTTAATGAAGTGTCATTAAACCCAAACATTTTCAGAGAGTTAAAAATGAATTCCCACTTCAGGGTATCAAATGCCTTTTTGAAATCTAGATAATAGCGCTCCATCTACATTAAACTTATCAGCATAGTCTAATACATCTTGTATTTGTTGTATTTATTAAATTAAACCCTATATATCTATTTTTAATATATCCAACTATATCTGTATTAATATCGCGCAAACGCAATGCTAGTGACCTAGCAGCTAGCTTGTAGTCTACATTCATTAACGTTATGAGACACCAGTTTTACTATGGCCTGATTTACTTCTTGGAGGACCCTACCGCTAGTCCGGAGTAAAAAATGCGACCCTTATCATCTCATGGCTGTGGCGGTGATTTTCAAACGATGACTATATTAACAACACATATATTTAGAAAGAGGACGACTTCAAGATTCTCAATATAACGTTATATTATGAATCATTTTATTTTAGAATGGCACAAATAAACAAAAACGTCAAATAATTGTTATAAATGGACCTATGTTTCTAACTCTTATTGTTCTTAGGTGGTTGGAGATTTAATGTCTTTGCAGTCAAGTATTTAAACTAAAAAATCATCATAGGATTTTTCTTAATTCAAGTTACTTTTTGAACAATTGATAAAAATATATGTAAAATATACAAATCTGCCCTTAAAAAAGTATTTGCTTAATATCTTCAAAACGAAACTGAATATTATACAAATGCATGACAGTTTCTTAGATAATGGCCTTAAGATTGGGGGTGCCAAATTGCAAAGATTTAGTGCAAATAGTTTACGAGTAATAAACGATTTAAATGGTAAAAATCAAGAAAAATGAAAGCGGAGAAAACAGCCAAAATGTGTTTAAATTATGGAACTCCAGATTGTTTTAAATTACTCCCAATACATTTGAAAAACAACATGTTTTTTAATTAATGAAGAGGCAGATAGAATTTTATCTATAACATTCATTTTGTGAATGCATAATTTTAAAAAAATGTCTTTAAATGACCGTTTTAACTCTGCAATTTGAGTGACCTGGGCATCAATGATTTCGTTCACACCTTAAAAATTAATCAACTTCCATATACCATGCCCTTTACCTCGCATATTTAAACGAAATTTTAGTGATACTCCCTGATGGTCTGTATAGTTTAGTTGGGCTGGTCTGATATCACAAGATTCAACATATTTTATTAAATTTGAATTGATTAACCAATAATCGATTTTACTGGCTTCTTTGCCGTTCTTCCGACGTCAAGTATATTGTATAGTTGAGGGACTTTTCAGTCTCCAAACATCTATAAAATTTTAACCTTTCATTAGATTTTTAATGTTGCTGGCTGGGTTTCTCTTTTGTGAGGCATTGGTGTTTCTATCTACTGAACTTTCCAATACTTCATTAAAGTCTCCGGCTATTATAACGGACCCTTGGCTTTTCTCAGATATGACTTTAACAGTTTTCTTAAAAAATGATTTCGTACGTTTATGGGCAGTGGGGGCATAAATATTAACCAGTGTATATATAGTATCATTTATTCGTACATTTAAAAGCAGTAGTCTACCATCTGTGTCTGAATACGTATCGATTATATCTGTTAACACACATGTTTTTATCATAATACTAACACCTCTACTACACGATGACCCAAAAGAATGCAAATTGGTGCATTTAAACTCAGAATTTATAAGGCTTTCCAACTCTTTAGTGAAGTGCGTTTTTGTTTTCTGATTTTCAATCCATGATATTAGTCGTGATATTTTGTCTTTGTTTTGTAATCCTTGAACATCTATTGAGACAAAATGGAGTAAATGTCTTTGTGACATAATCAAAAACAAGGTGAAATATTTCAGTCAACACACAAAGGCTGCGGTTTCTAATCAATAACTTTTAACAAGCCTGTATACTAAAGATGATATTTTTGTTTTTATATAAATAAGCGATTCTTCGTCTGACCCTTTTTTTTAATTAATGTTTTTATAATGTTTTAGATATGTATATATATGTTTGTCTACACACAGTTTAAACCTAAATTAAGTTAAGTTATAATCGTGTTTATTGCATGAACATACGTTTTTAATTGTATGCTAGGATGACAATCGGATGTTATATAACACAGTTCGAAGTTTTAGCAATCGATAAATAACAAGTTTCTAGCTTAAACTGTAGGATCGTAGGTGTTATCATTATCAATAATGTTGCTTCAAATAGTCTTACATTGTCTCTATGATTCTGTGTTTTTTTCTTCTACTGGAGTTGGTGGAGTCTTTTCATTGTCAGTTTCATTGTTCATGAATGTTTTTATCGCGTCTTTAGGTCTGTCATTGGCTGTTATTATTGGTCGTCGTTTACCTGCTATTTTTCCTCTGACCGGTTTGCTTTTCTGCTTTGGTTTAGAGGGGGTCTCCTTCATGTCAACTCATACTTGGACTTCCTTGGCTAGTTGTTCCTGGTCTTCTGTTGAAGAGGGAGCTGTTGCCTCTATGTCGCTGGTGTCACATTCCTCCTGATAAGCACAATCCAGTGCTTTATGCCCAAATTTCTCACAAATGTTACAGTTCCAACCATTTACACATTCATCTGACCTATGACCACTTTCTAAACATTTCCCACATGTATTGAAATTATTGTCTGTACTATGTCCCGATTTCCGTAACTCTTAATAGTGTTTTTTGTAGGGGCTTTACAGGGAACAGTCTATCGCCTGTTTGACAACTTGTAAGCCTACCGTCTACACGCAATCGTTCTCTTACAGTGTCAATTCTGTCACAACCACACAATGGGTTTTTTTTACATATATATATTTTTATTTTTTCCCAGATTGTTACACATACAAGCACTTATACAATTCTTTCAACACAAAAAACAGTAAGATATTTTTCCCATCGCTTCTGTAATCAAATAAAATACTAGTCTTACATGTATTCAGAACACACTTTTGTCTGTTGAAGGTTTTTTTTACATAAACAATACTTTATATTTAAGCTTTATAGTAGGTGAATCACCCGCCAGATAATATAATTACTACAAAACCTTTGTATTTTTTTTAGTATTATTCTTCTTTAGCAGGACATGTATTTCTAGATGAGGTCTTAAGTACACAACTATTAGTAAAGTAATACTTCTACTATTTATACTCAATTAGTTACATTAAACTTTGGAACTAATTTCCCCCAGATTCTCCATCTATCTACAAACAGCTGCGACTTCTGATTTATTGCATATACAAGTTTTTCTACCTGGCAGTAATTACAGAAGACTGCTATAAATGCAGACAAATCGAGTTTCTGGCATTTTAATTTACACATGTATATAAACATCTTCGCCAATAAAATTAAACAGATTATTACATGGTCTGTGTTCTCTATTCCACACAATATAACACATTTTTCAGAAAATTTCAGTTATACCAGTCTTCGTTGTTATCCATTCTCGCACACTACACCAAATTTTTAAAAAAATTTCAAACCTATAGAATACATGTTCCAATGTTGCAGTTTGTTTTCCACATAAATCACATTGCGATGAATTTTTAGTATCAATCTTTTGTAAAAATACGTTAGTGGCGTAAAATTATATTTGTAATTCTGTATTGCAACCAGGTAAGATAATAATCAGTGGTACAAATAAATGGTAGTCTATGAACGAATTTCCACTCCTCCATGTCTACATCAAACACTTTCTGTCATTTTGTTTCGCATATTGGTTTTGAATATTTCTGGTTGAAAGTAAAACCGAAATTGAATATGGCCAAATTGGACCATTAATTTTAGAATAGGTATGCTGAAATTGTCTAGTATATTTCTTGACTGCACTGTTGAAACAAGCATATGTTAAGAAATTTGTCTTAATTAAAATTGATTCACAAATTCGTTATATAACATAAATAAACCATTACCGTTCACTAAATCATTAATAAATATAACTCCTTTTTCATACCAAGCTTTATAGAAAATTACCTTTTGTGCTATCTTAATACTATCATTTTCAAATAGGTTCACATAAAATCTGGTATGGGCTTGTACGCTTTGTTAAGGGTATAAAACCAACCCATGCAAGAAGGACATCTCTCCAAAATTCGTTACAATTAGTACTTAAGAATTTTAGGGTTTCGGGGCCACATTCAGTTAAATTTTTTGGTTAATACAAGTGTGTAAAATGCTATCTATTTTTGAGTGTGTCTTTACTAATCTCCTAAAGCAAACAATTTTTGTTGCTTTCACAAATTCCTCAACATCCAACATTTTCAATCCTCCTTTTTCTTTCGATTGAACCAGCTGACACCTTTTGCCTGTCATTTTTGTTCCAAATAAAACTGTAGGTACTATTATGTATTTGCTTTATCACCTGCTTCGAAGAGGATGGCCATACTATTTGTAGTTTAAACTTTTTTGAAAGATGATTTGGATCCCCTGTAAGCTGTCCAGTCACACCATACATGTTTTATGCTTGTTTAATTTCAGTCCTGACAGGTGGCCAAACTTGCTTCTGATCCGCCAAACATTATTGTAGTATCATCGGCCAATAAACTTATTTTGTACTCTATGTTTCCCACTTTTATTCCTTTAAAATTTGGATTAGTTCGAATAAGCAAGGTCAGTATCTCTACCCATATTATAAACAGATATGGGGATAGTGGGTCTCCCTGTCTACATACACGCTTGATTATAAACAGATATGGGGATACTGGGTCTCCCTGTCTACATCCAAGCTTTATTTGGAGACTGGTACTTAAGAAACCGCATTGTAAAATACTAGAATTGACGATCCATTTGCAAATGTCAGGATCAGGGTTGAATAATTGCAATGCTTTCTGTAGAAACACCCAGGATATAATGTCAAAAGCCTTTTCAAAATCTATCAGCATAGCTTCTCCACCAATGTTCTTATTTTTGGCATAATCAATTAAGTCATAGAGGAGTTTATTATTATCACCGATAAATCTGCTTTTAACAAGACCATTTTGGTCTTTATTAATAATTTTAACCAACAATTTATTTACTCTTTCTGCTATGCAGGAAGACGCTAATTTGTATTGGACATTTAAGAGTGTGCTTGGTCTCCAATGTTTAAAAAACTGCCGAGGTTTATCTCCCTTTGGGAGACATGTTATAATGCCGTGTCTTTGAGTTAAAGACATTTGTCCGTTTCTAAAACCAAAATTTATACTTTCTAATAAAAAATGCCATAGCTGACCCCAAACATATTTTAAAAAGTCACTACTATCGCCATCACTCCCCGGTGTTTTGTTTAGTTTTTGTTTAGTTTTTGTTTCTTCAAGGCCGTAAGTAATTCCGTACGAGTTATTTCCCCTTCAATACTTAAAGACTCTGTCATGCTCCAAAGTCCAAAGTACTTCGATCTATATCCTCAATTTCTTCTGACTTGTATAACTGTTTATAATTTTTTTTATCTCTATCAATACCTCCTTTTGAGTGTTTACAATACCATTTTCTGTTTCCAAAGAGGGTATTATTTTGTTAACAAAATTTCTTTTTTCTAGATTACAAAAATACCTTGACGGTTTGTCTCCATCTTGCATCCACTTAGCTCTAGATCTTATCTTAATACCATTTGTTTTATTTTTCCGAAAGTTTTCCAATTCAAGAAATAGAAAATTGAAAAGTAGAAGATTTACCTCACCACACAAGTCCAATTCCAACTCTTCAATTTTATTAATAAATTCAGATTCTATTCTTTTACTTTTCATTTTTAACTTTTAAAAAAAAATTGTTGCTCCCTTAATTTCCATCAATAGCGTGTCCAAGAATAGCTGAAGGTTAATCGCCAACGTTAAATTATTATACTCCATATCATCAAGCTACTCTTCATCAATTCCCCCTAGTGAATATTGCTTTATCGTTCGTAATACAACATTTTTAACAAGGCTAATATAATCCTTAATTTTTAAAAGGGAGTTATTAAACTTCCAAACACCTCTTCCTCTTTGAAAGTCTGTAAATTCACCCTACAAAATGACCATAGAATGATCTGATTTGTATCCTGGTTTATGTAATATGTATTTGACACAGGTAAGAAATTGCTCATTTGTTAGCAAGAAGTCTAAGCGACTTTCTTTAAAGGGACTTTTCTGTCGCCACGTCTAGGTTCTACGTTCTTCATGAATAACCTGAAAAACATCCACTTAATTTTCTCTATTTTTTAAAACTATTTATCAACTCCATAGATTTTGGATGGTTAATATGTTCATAGTTACAAGTGTCAATATCCGGTTCCAATCCCCACATATTATATAGAATTCATTTTCAAACTCATCTCCTCTCATAATGGGCTTCTACAGCTCTCGAGTCTCAAGATGAAAGACGCCAATCATCTGCGGACAGACTGGGTGTGGAAAGACCGTGTTTGCCCTCAATTTGCTTGAAGGGGCTTACCGGGGTGTGTTCCAGCACGTCATCATACTATGCCCCACTGTTTTTCCCTCTTTGTTTGAACTATTTTGTCAACACATTCCTGTAATGTTTCGGTATTACTGTCGCCCTCTAATCCCATATTTCCGAGGCTAGGTAAAAAAAAAGATCGTTGAATTAAGCCTCTCTTTCTTTCCTACCTTGCCTTCATAGACCGAAAAACCGGAGTTGACTAGAGTCTACAACAGCTACTTTCGGATGACCTTCGGATGAAAAATAACTTTTTTACCATCTGACCATATGCCATTTTTGTCATAAGCCGTACAGTATTTTCGTTTTTTTGGGTTAACACTTTCTTAGTTTGAACCGATTCCAGTTCAGAAAATTGTGCGGGTTGAAACTCGCCCGGGAATCGAACCCACGACCCTCGGAGTTAGACACCGACTTGCCAGCAGTAAATGCAGGCCACCTAGACCACTCAGCCTTCTACAAAAATAGCAGAATGGAGCATCCATTCGAATGAAAGAGGCAGTGTATACACAGAATAACAACTAGGCTATACATTTAATATACACGCACGATCTTGGTGTTAACGTGTCCTGACATCATCACAGACACGCAAACTTACAGCGGCGCCACGTTTGTTTGACGTTGACTTTGATGTGTAAACGACTTTCTGATTGGATCCTTTTTTCTACAATAGTCCAATTACACTTTTGCCACGTTTTTACCGTCAAATGCAACCAGGGTAGAAATATGGAAGACTCATATCACGTATTTGGACCGTTGCAATGGGAAGATGTCTAATCCTTACACTAGACAATCTCCCATGTTGTTCTACATCGTTATATCTACGTTCTGTCTCGACTGATTTTTTCCGTAACTGATCGAATTCACATTGATGTTTTTCTACTTCAAGTGACAGATATGTAACGTCTTCTTTGAGGTTGTCGTTTTCCTTTTCTAGCTGAAATATTCTAATCTCCCGTTTTTCGATCAAACTGTTTCATTTGGTGACTATTTTATCTTCAGTTTTGCTTAACTGTTCTGATAACTGCTCACCTGTAATCAGATTATCCAATTTTGACATTATGAGACTCAACTCTGTTTCAATCGATTTTAGGTGTAGTCGCTTCATCAATGCTACTCTGTGAAGCAATTAGAATCCTTGTATGTCGCTTTTTCTTCAGTTAGGCATTGTAGAAGAACAAGATGGTCAGTATGGCTGCTCGGCTGTGACAGTATATCAATAAAAGGGAAACGATCAACGGCACCACCTCACTGCTACTTGTACAATGACTAATCAGTAGAACCGGTTTGATCAAACTTACCAGAAGGTGTCCAATGCGTCCGTGTTGAATAACAATGCCTTTGAAGTTTAAAGCCGTAACATTACGTAAGCTAGCTATAGCCTAGTACTATAAGCTACGTCGTACCTGTGTCATCCCTATATTTACTAGTATTCAGATATTGAGTTGATCAAACCTCGCTGAAAATGTTTGATATAATTCGTATAGAACGTTCGACCCTGTTGAAAATGTTCTATATAATTCGTATAGAAAGTTCTATAGGAATTGATATAGACATAGTAACAGTTGTGGGTTAAAACAGTTTCCGATTCATAGAAAACAAATAATTAGATGGACAAATTTAAAGATCGACCTGTCAGTGTAGTTTGTATCTTAATCAGGGTTTAAATAGATGCCCTACATAACAAATTTATTCAATTAGTTGATGCTGGTATAGCATATGTTATTGAGAAATAAGAATTGTTACATTGTCACAAATAATACCCTGTACTTGTGTTTGTGTGTTTGTTTGATTGGGGTTTAACGTCGTACTCAAGGGTATTCCACTTATATGACGACGGATTGTCCACTTCACACTG
>JAQQZZ010114230.1:0-15117 GCA_030265115.1 Mopalia vespertina | reverse complement strand
CCCAGGAACCATACCTAGGTCCTTAAAATAACTTTTAAAGTAGCCATATTATGGTCGAAATTATAGGTGATTTACAGGTACTTTTTACAGGTATTTATATTTTAACAGTAAATGATCTGTGTATTTAACTCCGCCAATCAAGTGCTAAATGCTGAACACTGAAATAATTTGAAGCATATGACTTACTTGCATTCTTCGTCGAGTTGGAAAAAAAGTCCCCCTCGTTTAGAGAACAGTTCCAAACAACCAGTGTTGTCAATAAACTCAATGTTCTTCCACTCGATGCCTTCTTTCCTATACTCCTCCTGTAGAAGAGATTTGGTGTATTATATTTCTGAAGGGAACTTCACCTATTCATATCAGCATGACCATATAACATGAAGTGTTTTTTTTGTTATTGTAAAATTTGTTAAATCTAATGTTTCTCCAGTAAAGCATGAGTGCATACATATGATATCTGTCTGTTTGAGGTTTATGGCATAATTCGGGTTATTACACTCAGATAACGGCATGTCAGCCCAATGGGTGAAGGAAATCACCCTCCACACCACTGGCAACAAACAAAGACAAGACAGGACAAATACAGTACCTCATACAGACATCAGATTCATGCTGCCCCTACGCTCAGAGGCATGGGTATAAAAGTATCCATGCAGGCTTTATACCAAAGATAAGTATGATAGATGTTTAACACCCTACTCAAGAATATTTCACTTATACAACGATGTTGATCTCCTTAATTTTGACTATACCAATGAAAACTTATATTTAAATATTCAAACTAAATATTCTAAATAATTAACTCCGATTGTTTAAGGCTATTTCACTTATATGAGGGAGGTGCACTCCAACAGAAAGCCAAATTAACACAACTATTAAATTGAAAAAAAAAAGCCATGTTGGAAATTTATGTTCCTCCAGTGCTGGGTAAATATAGCATGACTAGGTTTGGGACAAACTACCGTTAGTCAGAGGGAATAATTACCTTCTACTGGAACTGCATGTTATCCGGATAGTTAAACCACTTACCTGTTCTAATTTGAATATATGCTGGTTAAAATAGTATTGGAGATGCTCATTTGCATAATTGATGCAAAACTGCTCAAAGCTGTTCTTCAGGAAATCCTCAAATCCAAAAATATCTAGCACTCCTATAGAATTACCCTGTAAAGACAAAGATGTCAGATATATTAGTATGAGAAAAATTGACAATAATATTCTAGTTATTGGATTGAATTGATTTAAGAAAGAATATTATTACTTCTATAGACAGAGTAAGCAAGCACAGATCCTCTAATGTTACAGGTCAATGTTTGGTTTTCATGTCAATTTTTAACTTTTATGGACAGCAGCACACAGCTATAAATACTTTATTGGAAGAAATTTAAATGAGATATATTGCACAGATTTATTTATAGCCAACAGTCACTGGATATTTAAGTCTTCAAAACAGGATATGCGGCTTTAAAATAAAACATCCCTGAACATGTCCTATTGGTAGAGATGTTATAGAGGTGGATGTTAAACAGGAAGAGAAATCATCTCATATCAGTAGAGTATTGATTCCTTTACATGGAGATTAACCCCAAGTTTACAATTCAAGGTTAGTTCACTCATATGACTGCGTGCTGTCCACGGGAGCTTAGCCAGAAATAAAATTATGCTGTCCAAAATGGTTGTTTTTTTTTAACTTTTTAAGTAACTGGGTGTCCAATTTTAACAGTTTCCCTATCTCCTGCTTGTTAAAGTTTCATTAAACAAGGTGACCAAATGAGGCCATTGTTTAATTCAGGGTTTCCACAGGACAAGTGGACACCCCTCTGCCTAAGCCCTTGGCTGTCCATACTGGTCATACTGGACATCAGCGGCAATAAACAGTGAGAAATATGGTATAACAACCATATAGAACCAAAACAGGGTGCAATACCAGAAAGTGGGTCCGACTGACTCTTTGTACTCAAGAGTAATTCACTAATGGGAAAAAGCTGTACTCCAATTACAAATAACCACACTTACACAACCCTAAAATATGAAGTGCTTTCTGTGTTGGTTCATCTGCTGTTAGGAAGATTGGAGGGTTTGGAATTCAAAGAATTTGAACATAACTTTTTGAGACATTTATTGATACATTATAAGTTTTTAAAATGGAAGTTTATAATTTTACATGGGCGAAAACAGGCTGAAGATTAGCTCATTATTCCATACCTTTAAAAAATATTTAAACTTTAGTTTTATGAAAACAGGTCCTGAGCCTTAAAACTCCAACCAACTGCCCAAGTACAAATTTTGAAATCTCAGATTCAACTAGTTTTTCACATTTTTTTTTTATGGAACCAGAGAGGCATGAAATCAATTCTAAACAATTCTAAAAAAAACACAAAAAAAACAACTACTGACTGATAGCACACATTTCACATGCTTTAAATTTTCAAGCCAAAATTAGTCCAATCATAGCAAAAATGTGTGCTGGACATCAAAGCTCAATTTCTACATTTTTACAAACCCATCCAGTATACTGCCATAGTATACCATGGGAGCTACCGTTTAGGGAACATTAGTTTTTTATCCTTAGTGAACTCAACGTAATTTTTGGTCTTTTGCTAATTTTTATGTATACAAATATGGTAGCAACAGTACAACGCAAATATGATTTTCAAATCTAAAGTAAAGTAGGACCTTGTCATGTCAAGGCCAAGTAAATAAAACAAAATATCAATCTTTTTTATTTGTTGGGTAAATTTGCAATGCTTTGATTGGTCAACTGTGATATAAAACCAAACATAGCAGACTCCTCTTCAAAGTTTGCTTTTTAAATTTAGTAAAACTTGCTGATTGATTGATTGATTGATGTTTTACACTGTGCTTAAAGGTATTTCACTTATATGATTCCAACAATACTGGACACTAGCACAACCGAGATGTGAAGCATTCCATAATGTTGGAAAGTTAATTTTCCTCCAGTGCTAAGTAAATACCTATTTCTACTCTTCAAAGAAACTGCCCTTAGCCAGAGACAAGGGCTTATTTTTTAGAAGCAAATATATATTTTAACTTATATGACGGTTTTGCAACCAAGCAAATGAGAAAATACGTTATGTGATGAGGGGCAGAGAATTACAGGTACAGGTACGGCCCTAAAACCACAACTTACTGTAATTTAATAAATTTAAGTTTTTTTCATTGCAGGAAAATAAAATGTTTTTAAGCCGTGGTCCAAAGTGAACAAAATCCCAAACACTGTGGCTTTACGGATAATAAATTCTTTACAGAAGTTTCGCTGAGGGTGTCAACTATTTTATGACCATTCTCCAAGCTTTTACGCCCCTTCATCTGCAGTTTAGGACATACAAACTTGCAGAATGGTCATTAAATGTTGTACACCCTGCAACAAATGCAATAACTAATATTTATCTGTGACTCTGAGCAACCATTGTTGCACCAGTCAACTCTGGACCCACCTTATTACTCAAGCAACTATAGGTGGATTACATTATAAACTGACATGCAATTAAAAACAAACTTAAAGCTATCAACAGAAATTTGAAATCCACAAACAAATGAAAACAATAATAAAACATTATTGAAAATCTGAAAAACAACTTGAAACTGAATCACAGCATAACTAGCATGCTGGTCTGTCTAAAACGATCATTGATGGATTCAGATTAATTTAAACCCAATTCTTTTTTATTTCATTCATTCACCCACCCACACATCCCCAGTATACAAATATCGTGCCCATCCCAAGTCAGGGGTCATGTCAGAGCACCAATTCAGATAAACAACTCTAATTTTGGATTCTTTAATTGGACATGATCAAGTAAAATCTTTAACTTAGGTTTATAAAATATTAAGGAATTTAGAAAATGGAGAATAAGAAGTAAAACATGTCAATCTTTGTCAATCACAATAATGTCACATACGCTAATCCTAAATCCAGCAATGTGTTTTGGGAAATGCAGAACAACAGCTTTATTTTAAACAACAACAACAACAACATGATGAATGAAAAGACAACACGTGCTGCATTAGCATTGAGAGTGATACTGACTGGCTTGGAACTGAGGTGTTTTGTGTAGGGAATAACACATTCATTGTCCGCCTTCTAAAGAAATACAATAGTAGTGTACAGAATTGGGTAGAGCATTTATAAAGAGAGACACAGGTAGACCCTACATGTATACAAAGGCACATGTCAAATGATGGAGGTCTGAGAAATATAAATCAGAGTACCCTAAATCACCTCAAATTTGTCCATAATAATACTATTTTGGAAGCTATTTAAAAAATTTGGAAATTGTGTCTGAGAGACAGGGGGACATTTTTCAGTTAGAAGGCATCAACATTTCTCGGAAAACATAAACATTACAATTATATGCTGTAATATTGTCACTACAAGCAAACGTTTTGTTTGTTTGTTTGATTGGGGTTTTACGTCGTACTCAATGGTATTTCACTTATATGACGACGTGCCAGCCCAATGGATGAAGGAAACCACCCTCGACACACTGGCAACAAACAAAGACAAGACGGGACAAATACAGGATAATAACAGGACGTAATACAGACACCACAAACAAATTGGCTTCCTGTTCCCATTTAGCTCTGAGAGCACCAGGGCAACATGAAGCTCCCTCCAACCACCCGCCTACAAGCTAAGGAGTTAGGATTGGTCATAAACGGAATTTGAGGTGATTAAGGGTATCAAGTATTTTTTTCGCGAGTGATCTCGTGAGTTTAGTTAAACCACTCTATACTGGAATATTTGAGGCACATGTAGAATCATGGAAAAATGAGCACGTTTTAAGTAATAAATTGTCCATAAGTAAAATAAAATATTAAATTTGGATCAAAAATGTTTAATTTCAATTTGGATGGGGAAAAAATTAAATTAAATTTTGCATACTGGTGTTTGTATGAAATGGACCCATGAGTATCCCTATGTTGGGAATCTCAGGAAAACCGTAAAACTACGTGTAACTATTGAATAAAGAAACAGACAATTTTTCAAAAGATTTAATATGTCAGTTTATCATCTAAGAGGAAATGGGCCTGTACTGACTCTTTAAACTCTTCTAACATAGGTATTAGATATTAACCTCACACACTACTAAAGTCAGGCCTTCTGATTGGAGGTGAGTGGTCTGTGTTTGAACATAGGACAGCACACCTCAAGTCAGAAGGCTTATAAGGTGCAATATAGAAGGAGATGTCTTATGCATCGTACAATAAAGTAGGACTTGATGGAGAAAGTGAAAAAATCTCAAACAATAGCAAAAGTGAAGGACTTCAGTAAGTTAGGTCAGAGACATTCTACAATGTAGGAGATGAGAGAGAGAAAGATATCTACTTAAACTATTGTCAATAAATTTCATTTCTTAATAAATAACTTTTAACTTTAGGTAGGTTATCCATAACCTTGAAACTATCAGACATAGCTCTTACCTCATGTTCACTGTGATGTCGTTTTGCTAACAGGGCATGGTTCACCTTGAGAACGATCCAGTCAAATAGAGCACCATAAAGACATTTGGCCATAGCATCTCGCGTAGCAATAGCCTGAAATTATAATTCATAATTTTAGATTTTTTTCTTCTTAACATAATAGGACCATTGTGCATAGCTGATGTTAGATGGAAAACTGACAAGAAACCTTGTTGAAAGCACCCAGTAATAGACTTATTGTAGATACACCTTGCATTCAAGGGTAGTTGTGTCATATGACAACAAATTCTGTACTCCATACTCGGCCTTACTTAAATTGGGTGGATAACTGTTAACAAAATCTCATACTACCCACCACCCAGTCTGAGTCACCTGGCCAACTCACTTCATATACCCCGAGGTCAGCTAGGGGACTTGAACCTGTATGCAGTACACCGGAGGAGAATCAGTAGTCAGACACGGTGATTGATGGTGGCAAACACGCTGAGTAAAAATCTTATTTCTACTTATTTTATAAAAGCCTTGATAAACCTAACAAGCATACCTCATCCATTTTGTAGTTCATGACGAGAGTTTCCTCCCCTGCCACAGTCCTCTTCTGTGTCAGGGCTTCAACTAACGTCTTCTCTTTGACCTTAAAACAAAAATAATTATTGACATCAAAATTGGGAAATTCAGTAATGATATGGCCTTAAGAAGACAACCATAATTGAGCATGGGGTTTTAAACCTTGTTACTGTTTAACTGAAATCTTTAACTGAAAAATACTTATACATGCTTAATGAATATAGCAAACCAACTCAAAAAATAACCAACAAAAAATGATAAAAGCGACTTTTAGACAAAATATTAACAAGACATGTTTTTATTTGCTGAGTGTTTCAAGCAATACAAAATGTTTTTTTCAGAAGGATATCTCACAGTTACGATTGATTGATCGATTGATGTTTAACGCTGTGCTTAAGGGTATGTAATTTATATGATGGTGGTGTATTTCCAACAATTATTGACACTAGAACAACGAAGATGTGAAGCATTTCCATAATGTTGGAAAGGTAATTGTCCTCCAGTGCTAAATAAAGACAGCATTGCTACTATACAAACTGCCCTTAGCCAGAGGGTGACAAACATTGATTGATTGGTGTATTACGCCATGCTTAAGGGTATTTCACTTATAAGACGGGGGTGTATTCCAACAATAATTGACACTAGAACAACGAAGATGTGAAGCATTTCCATAATGTTGGAAAGTTAATTTTCCTCCAGTGCTAAGTAAAGACAGCATTGTTACCCTTCGACCAAACTGGCCTTAGCCAGAGGACCACAGAATTATAACAAATTTAACACAAACTGAAACAAGGACTCGTGTAGAATCCTCCTTATCGTGACAAAATTAGCAGATGGATCACTCATACCTTGAGTAAAGTAGAGATGATTCTGATTGTTTCCTCATCCTTAATAATCACAGACTCGTCATAGAATTGATCTCCTTTCTGTAACAAAAAATAGAAGGATGATTGATTGATTGATTGATGTTTTACACTGTGTTCAAGGGTATTTCACTTATATGACAGTGGTGTATTTCAACAATAATTGGCACCAGCACAACCATGACATGTGAAGTGTTTTGATTTGTTTGTTTGTTTGGTTGATAGGGTTTAACGTCGTACTCAAGGGTATCTTAAATCACCTCCAATTTCGTCCATATTATGACTACTTTATTTTAAGGATTTAGATATGGTTACTGGGAAACAAATTTATGTTTTCTGAGAAATCCTGATGTTAACTAACTGAAAAATGTTTAATCTGTCTCCCAGGAACCATTTCTAAGTCTTTAAAATAACTTTTGAAGTAGCCATATTATGGACGAAATTGGAGGTGATTTAGGGTATTTCACTTATATGACGACAGATTGTCCACTTCACACTGTTCCTTGCCTCATTCCAAAGCCTACATCTTACAGCTGAGCATGGAAAAGGTTGTTCCCAAGTTCCATGTTTTTAAAACCCTGGATATGCACATGATCCAATTAACGAAAGTTCGGAAGTCAATCAGAAATGTACGCAAAAGTTCAGCCCCACCTTTGTAGCAAAGAGCTATATTTCATCACAATATCTGGTTTTTATTGGAGTTATATAATAATGGTTTGAAATAAATTGATTGATTGGTGTTTTACAGCGTGCTTAAAACTATTTCACCTCTATGATGGTGGTGTATTCCAACAATAATTGACACTATCACAACCAAGATTTTAAGTGTTTTGATAATGTTGGAAAGTTAATCTTCTTCCAGTGCTAACTAAAGACAGAATTGCTACTCTTCAAACAAGCCAGAGGGCGTTTGAAATAGAGTGTGCATGTGACGGTCTCAATTATTCCACAACAAAACCCCTCTCAATACTGAATTGCGAACAGCAAGACAAAGTTTAAGCATAAAGCTGTGAATGTAAAATAAATTTAATATATATATCTGTGCTCATGGGTAAAAGTCTTACCTTTCTAAATTCAACATTCCCT
Organism: Mopalia vespertina; assembly: GCA_030265115.1. NCBI lineage: Eukaryota > Metazoa > Mollusca > Polyplacophora > Chitonida > Mopaliidae > Mopalia > Mopalia vespertina. Next base: position 7,156 of record JAQQZZ010114230.1, on the reverse strand, counting down.
AAGTGGAGGACTGCAGACAACACACAGAATATTCTGAAATAACAGATTATAATATCTTACAAAAAAAATCAGCATTCTTGTCAATTAGGGTATTTGGTTTGTTGGAGTCTGTGAATGGGACTAGTTCCCGTAGGTCATCCTTTGGAAATAAAATAAATAGCAAATTTTTGTTTGTTTGTTTATCAGTATTTGACTTACCTCCCTTGAGCCTCCCCAGAAAAGCCGACGAGTTCCATGGACTCTCGTAGACGCGCAAACTCATGGACTTCATCAACACCCTCTAGTGTGTAACATTCACTCTGAACAAAGAAAAGAAAAATGACTTATAGGATTCCTACCATCCAATATACAAATTATGAAGGATTTATTATGACAATATTTCGGAGGTCTGTTTGTAATTTTGGGTTAATATTTTTTTCTAGTTTATGACAAAAATAATATCTATAAAAGTAGAAGTAAATTCTTTACTTATCCGAAACCAAAAAAAACTTAATATTTTTGGTTTAAAATTAATAAATATCTTGTGAAATTGAACATTTTGACTTTGGAAATAGTGTTAATATTTTGAATCAAACAGGCATTTTTTATTGGATCTACAGCTAAGAGATCTGTAGATTTGACTTCTATCAACCACTGCCGAGGAATTTAGGAGCTGATAAAAATGAAGGTGTTTATTGAAAACAATTTATTTTTCAAGTGAAGGTTGTTTGTTTGAATGGGGTTTTATGCCATACTTAAGGTTATTTCACTCATATGACATCGTGCCAGCCCAATGGGTGAAGGAAACCACCCTGTACACCACTGGAATGGACAAAGACAACACAGCACAAAGGCAGGACAATCACAGGATGCAATACGATGACATGAAAAACTGATCATTTTGCCCCTTAGTTCAGAGAACACCAGGGCAACAGGATGCTACCTTCCAGCCTGGGGGAATCAAACCTGTTTAGGCTATACATGTATCTGACGAGGACATGCAAACCTATGAGGAAATGCCTTGGGTCCTAGAGTCACTTGACAATAAGGTTGTCATATTATTAGCCAGAAATCAAGAAGAGGGTGTCTCAAATCCCCATTTTTACAGAAACAGGGCGTCTCATTTTACTGTTCCCCTATCTTTCCCATGTTAAATTTGACTGAAACAGTGTGTCTCAAATGGCTTCTTGGATGTCTCAAAGACACCGAGACACCCCTCTGGCTAACACTATGCTGTGGACTTCCAACATTTTTTGTGTCACTCGATCAGGCCTGAATTTTTATTTCTTTTTCAATTCTTTCTGATTACAAAAACAATTTTCTTCTTGACTGGTGTGTTTGGCATCCCAGTCTGAACCCTACAATTGGTAACTTTATTTTAAATAAACTATGTTTACAAGATTAATGATTTTTGGTATGTACATATGTTATGTATATTCTTGGATGCATTTGATGTTTGTACAAACAATACAACCCGAGAAGACCACACAAAACTTTGAGTGACGGCTATTCTCATGTTTACGTAGTATTTTTTATCTTTTGGGTACAGGAAAAAAAGTTTCTTTTGTCAAAGCCTTGGAACTTTCAATCGATATTTGCCTTTCCAATATCCACATCACTTCAAAGACTGGTAGCTAGTGCAGACAAACATGTTTAAAGAGTTTCTTATTTATTTTGTACTGAAGGAAAAATAGTCTCGTATTTTTATGTGTCACAGCCTCTGTGTTCTTTGAGAATAATTAAGCCTTTTTAAAAATTCTTGATGGATTAAGTAATTTTCCAACGTGACCTCACCATATGTCAGTATTATACTTCAAGGGAAATGCAAGAGATTATGCTTTATTTCCGTTTTGAATGGATTAAAGGATAAAGCTTAAGTGTTCAGTAGAGACAATTGAATACAACCATGGTATGCTTTGTAGTACACTTCTTTTTACTTGGCCCTCTGCATGGCTAAGGGCAGTTTGTTTGGAGAGAAGCAATACTGTCTTTTCTTAGCACTGAACTTTCCAACTTTATGAAAACACTTCACAGTATGACTTCACTGTATGTCAGTATTATTGTCTCAAGGGAAGTGCAAGAGATTATGCTTTATTTCAGTTTTGCAGGCCTGGAAATAGCATTCACTCTAGTTTTAAGTTGATTAAAAGCTTAAATTTTGTCAGAATATTCCTGGCAAATCTTGTCCATACGCAGCTATAATCATCCAGGCACTCGTTGCTTTCTAAGACGTCTGCACTCAGTTAAATTCTGATTAATACCGTGACGATTTGATGTTCTCACAACTGATGAGCTTAACATTTTTTTTTTTCATCTATTTTAATCAGATTCGTCTATCATTATGTTGCCTTCTGTTGAAATCTTGGAACAAAACGCTTCAAAAGTAAAGTTTTGATCGAAGTGCCGCGATAAATATATAACTCCAATTCAGAGCCACATATTCGTATCAAATTTGCTTTCTCCACACTGTTGGTATTAATCATTTACAGATTGCCTACTTAGTGCTTTTTAAGTTGTGATGTGTATGGAGAATGAGATGCATGGAGAATGCTTTATAACAGGCAGCTTATTATCTGGCAGAATCTAATACAACAACATGGAATGAATGTAATCTGTTGAATAATTAGACAAAACTAAATTCATCATGGACTGGCAAACCTGCTTTAATGGTTTCCTAATTAAAAGTGTTGAATATCTGTCCAGTTAAGTCTGCGATAATATTTTACCAATCAGCTAAAAAGCACAAGATGAACGAAAAAAATGTCTGCTGAAATTCAATTCAGACGATCGACACGTGAACGATCAGTTCTATCATCTAATATTTCAGTGCCTGGTTTTGTTGAGTTGGATTTAAAAAATAATGTTTACTGTTGGAAATACACTGTTGTCACATGTGTAAAATATCCTTGAAAACAATTCTAAACACCAGTCAATCAATTACAGTGATTGCTTTCTTTTTTCAGCCCCAGGGGATAACACAAAGGTGGTTCTTCTTTTCATCCTCTTCTTCTGTCAGTTCTTTTGTCAAAGTCTTCCAAGTCTTATCAAGTTTCACTCAATATTTGCCATGACATTTCCTGCATAACTTCAAAGGCTGTTAGGGTCAACAAACATGTCTGCTGTCTGTCTTACTTATTGTTTACAGAAAGACAAATGTGTATTTTAAGTGACACGACTCCTGTTTTCTGTGAAAAGAATTCAGCAGACATTGTGTTCTGAATGATCACCATATGCAAACATTTAGTTAATCTGAACTTTATATATCATCGATGAGATCTCCTTTGAACTTTAACAATGTTGTATGGCTGAAATAACCTTAAGTATAGACTAAAACCCCAAACACACACACAAATTATTTTGAATTTAAATAGAATTAAAAAATTTTAATACATTTTTTGTAATGCTTTCATGGGTGCCAAGTCTATCAAACAAATCTCACCTATTATTAAACATTTCACTATATATATAACTTTATTTTCTGAGGGTAAATACATGTAAACACAAATAATCTCTATCAGTTTAATATAAACTGGTCTTCTCGGAGGCCCTCATAACAAATTGATTGCCGATATTACATGTAATAAACAGTTAAATGTAATGCACAGGCAATTTTATAAGAACATATATGTGGACGATATGGCAGGAATCAACAATAAATTGTTTTACTGCCTGTGAATTGTTTAATCTTTATTGAGTATATTCCTGGATTTCCTTGGATTAAGCTCGGTGAATTCATTATCATGCTCCAGGAAAAGTCCAAAGATTTTAAGTCAGTACTTTGTCGCATATAATTAAACCGATGGGAAAACATTCACAGTGTTATCACTTTGCTCTGTGATCTTGTTTACTGGCCATCCACCAGGTTTCTGTGTTCAATGGGTCTGTACTGTGGGGGAGAATGTTTGATTTGTGTTAAGCTCTGTGCTCAATGGGTCTGTAATGTGGGGGAGAATGTTTGATTTGTGTTAAGCTCTGTGCTCAATGGGTCTGTACTGTGGGGGAGAATGTTTGATTTGTGTTAAGCTCTGTGCTCAATGGGTCTGTATTGTGGGGGAGAATGTTTGATTTGTGTTAAGCTCTGTGCTCATTGGGTCTGTACTGTGGAGGAGAATGTTTGATTTGTGTTAAGCTCTGTGCTCATTGGGTCTGTACTGTGAGGGAGAATGTTTGATTTGTGTTAAGCTCTGTGCTCATTGGGTCTGTACTGTGGAGGAGAATGTCTGATTTGTGTTAAGCTCTGTGCGCATTGGGTCTGTACTGTGGGGAGAATGTTTGATTTGTGTTAAACTCTGTGCTAAATGGTATTTCACCTAGATGACAACAGTGCACTCCAATTTGCCACATCAACGTAACCATAAAATGGGAATTGTTTGTCCTGTTAGAAAATTAATGTTCTTCCAGTCCTAAGCAAAGACAGATTGAGAGCACTTTAATCACATGTGTAGCCAGAGAGTTAAGCCCCTTTAAAATATGTAACTCTTTCAGGGTATATGTTTGGTGGGATTACAATATACAGGGATATGAAGCTCGGCCTTATCCAGGCCCAATCCACATAAAATCAGGTACTCAGAATTGTTCTCATTCGCCCATTTCCGTAAAGTGTTCGGAAAACTGGTGAGCTTGACAGTTGTCAATGCGCATGTGCATTACTGTGGTGATAGTTAGCTCATGGGAGTCTCACTCCTTCACAATTTTTTTGGTTGTTTTAAAGGTCTGCAAAAACATATAAATATTTGACATATACGGTATGTGAATATATAAGCACGAGCATTAACTTCTCCTCTATTGATTTTCAATTTAAGTTAGGCGAAAAAAAACAAGTATAATTGAATCCATTCATGCACCCAAAAATACCAAAAACCAAAAATATTAAAATAAACTATTTGCTTGATTTTCGCAGTTTTTGAAGTCTAAAAAAATAATCGAAATATTAATTTATCTGAATGAATGAAACAAGACGAGCATTAACATCTCTTCGACAGATTTACACGGTTGACAAGGGGGTGAATGAAAAACTGCCATAGCGGTTTGAGACACCAAAAGAGTCCCAATCGCCTTCTCTTCCTTCAATCTACTGCCATTTTTTCTATCCGCGAATACAAGGTTTTTCTAGTCCAACATTAGATCGTATTTTGACCCAAATGCACTTTCTCTGAGTTATAATTATACTTTCTATGGAATTAAAGATAGTCATCTATATGTACTTCAGTCTGTTTATTTCTGAAAGCAGCTGTATAAATTGGGAATATTAAAGAGTAAAATCAAATAATTTTCATTCAACTCCACTGTCTTCCTCGCTTGAAAACCATTATAGCATCTCGCCAGTCCCCACGATCCGTGAGAGAGTTTGTGATTCCATCGGCAACTCAAGGTTAAAACTTGCTGTTACATATCCCTGTACATTGTAATCCCAGGTGGTAGGTTAAAATTGCCCTGATGGCTCTTGAGGGAGGGAAGACCTAATTTGTGGTTTCCTGTTTTGTCAATTTTAGGAGCATTTTGGAATTTTCTACCCATTTTAGGAGCAAGAAAATTTCTGTAAATTTTAGGAGCAAAGAAATCTTTTTCAAATTAAATTGTGATTTGAGGAACACAAGGGGAAGATCTACCTAATTTGTGGTTTCCTGTTATGTCAATTTTAGGAGCATTTTGGAATTTTCTGCCAATTTTAGGAGCATAGAAAAAAAGAGTGGATGAAGGGGTCTCTGTTGCCCCACAAGCTAACCATTAACACAAAGCTGATCTGGAGCCCACGGCCATGTATTAGTGGTAGCATGTGCGCTTATTAATCCTACTTCGATTTACCATTCACTGGATCGAGTCCGTCCGTCGACCATCCAGTATATGAGTGAGTCACATGATGTGGCTCCGGCAATCGCGGAGCTGGTTTTAACGAGGTTTCCTCACAGATTTTCCACCGTTATTAGGCAAGGAGCAGTGTGAAGTGGATAATCTGTCATCATATGACTTTAAACCCCAATCAAACAAACAAACAAATCAAATTTTAGAAGCATAGATCCTAAATTTTAGGAACCTAGAAATCTTTTTTAAATTAAATTGTGATTTGAGTATCAACACAATCCTGAGATGTAGACAACCAAGAAAAATAATTAGCAGATAGACTTCTTTGAAATAAACTCCTTGAAAGCCTGTTTTCTCTTTTTATATGTGGAAAGATTTTTTAAATTTATTTTGCATTTGCAGATTAATTTCCAGTAGGACAAATGAATAAAAAAATGTACATGTATGAATGACATTTTAGAAGAAATGTGTGCCTGGTGGCTATATAGTGGTTGTTTTCCCTCTGTATTCCCCGTGGAAATATCTCCTGTTTTGTCACGTAATGAGATTGACTTCTCTTTCATGCCCTTACATAAAAAAAGTCCCAGTCAATATTTGACTAGTATTGTACATATGGCATCAATGCCTGGTATTATTCACAGTCTTTTTAATTTACTTCCCAGGGAAAAACAACACCATTGTCTATTGTTTGGGATCTGCAGTGTTCTTTATAGAATAATTAACCGGACTTCTTTCTTTTCTGAAAGATCTATCCCGAGTCCGACATATGGTACTATTTAGTTAATTGTAAGTTCATGTTTGAGATTCGTGGAGGTGCCAATAATATAGTCTTTGAACTTGTGGTAGTATTTTTCAATTGGAATGAGTATTGTTTATAGAACTTTGATTCAGATGTAAAGCTAATTTACAGAGTTTTAGGTAGTTACTATATATCCTGCATGACTTTATGCAATGTCTTGCTATACCCCTTGGGCTAAACATGGACAAAAGATTTTTCCTGTTTTAATAAAAGTTCATAGTCATGAAAAAATTACTTCGAAATTCCGATTGAAAATAGTTAAATTTGAGCCCTGAGGGGTAACACTTGCAGCAAACATTCTCTCAAAAGAGAAAGTGGGTGATTCAGTGATGACAGAAATGTCACGAGGCATGGATATTGGATTCCAGCAAAACTGTTTTGATAAATTAGTCTGGAAATGCTTAAACTAATTACAGAAATTTGACTGTCCAGATGTTACCGAAATTAAAAAAAAAAGTCACGGTGTATCATATGTGGACAGAAAGATCGGGAGATAATCATTCAGACTAAAGAGTAGGCATAGACAACAAATCCCACAATAATATTAATACCTACATGTATATTCAGCGGGATTGT
>JAQQZZ010114219.1:0-15118 GCA_030265115.1 Mopalia vespertina | reverse complement strand
TAAAATTGGTCCATGATATGGCCGGCGTGCATGGAGACGAGCAGTGCGCAGGCGATTACGTATGGTTTGGGCAGTCATACGACCTCTAAACAATTCATTCCTAGTGGACGTTGCAGTGAGAAATCGATTACGCAAATGACGTTTTAAAGTGTAAAATGACATTCTAGAAGAGTAGTGTGACCTTAACAGGTCATAATTTACCTTGCGTGTATTATGTAATGCTGCTAATCTATAGTAAAATAGTTTGGAAGTATCTCAGGGAGAAGATTGTCATGATAATAAAATTTGTGAACAAAACGTAGTATAAAATAACTATTTATTTCGTGAAATGGTCGATGCACCCGTTCTGATTGATAACTTTTAAACCAGATATGAGCACTGCCTCATACTCCATATAATGAAAAAGATTGGCTAGAAGTATGTTGTGATTAACAGAGTCAAATACCTTAGAAAGATCTATAAATATTGACATGCTGTGCTGCAGTAACAAGATATTGGTACATGTTCAAAACTCCCAAAGAAGTTGAATGATTTACACGGAATCCGAATTGATTTGGTGATGAATTGTAATGTTCATCAAGGAAGACCATCAATCTGTTAGTAACAATTCTTTCAAGCATTTTGCTTATAGCAGATAATACAGAAATTGGCCTGTAATTTGACACATCATTCTTATCCCCAGATTTATAAACTGGTGTAACTTTAGCTTCTTTTAATTGTTTGGGCAAAATTACAACGTGAAAACATTTATTGAAAATATTTGCAAGAGGATTAGAAATATGCCGTAGTAAAATTTTAAGCAATAAAGTTAAGATACCATCAACACCCGTTGAACCATTCTTTAAAGATAAAGTAACATGTATAATTTCATTTGAAGTACAGTCATTAAATCCTTGGGAAAATGTTGGTCTAAAAAGGATTTAAAATTGTTTTAATTGTGGGTAGGAATTTAGCTGGCTATATGTAATAGTATTGCTCTGAAATATTCATTAAAGTGATAAGCAATATCTGCAGGCAGGAGTTTGTCAACCGTTTAATGTTATAAAAATGGTTTGTATTGATGATGTTGTTTTACCCATAAGACTATTGATTATTTGCCATGTTTCCTGGATTCTATTATTGTATTTATTGAATTGTTCTTCATAGAATTTGGATTTTGCATGTTTAAGTATATGATAGAGAATGTTTGTAATGCAGTGTTGCCGTTTCACTTTTTAGATGTTCCATATATAACTTGTTCTTTTCTTGTATTGACTTAAGCAGAGAAGATGTAATCCAAGTTTTTTTAATATAGATTTGTCTAGGAAAAGTCGAAACAACTGGAAAACATTCATCATAAATATGGAGTTGAATGCACTAGTGGCTTCATTTACATAATTATTTTCCAGCATTTTTTATTTTTTCAATAAAAAGTTCTTTCCGGGCTGAAGTGATTAAACGTTTGGTATTTATAATAGTGCGCTTCTTAAAAGTAAAATCAAGGTTTTGTAAAGTGGAAAAAAGGAAAATGATCTGATATATTACTCCAAAAAATTCCAGAGAGAACATCATTATCATGAAAATTAGTATAACAGTGATCAATGACAGAAGCAGAATGTTGATTAACTCGAGTAGGTTTTGTGATCTTTGGAAATGCTGTTATTGAAAATGTCCATATTTTTACGTGGAGGTCTGTCAATAAACCCTATAATAATAATAGTACTTGAGTTAAGTGTTAATTCAACAAATACATATTCATATTCCCCATCATTTGAAGTTAAATCCTTTCGGAGTTTACAGCTATTCACATTATCATGTACGTACAGAGAAACTCCACCGCATTTTTGTTTATCCCTGGATAAATGATAGGCTTTATAGCCAGGTATAGTAGACATTTGCTCATTGGTTGAATCCAACCAGCTTTCAGATACATCGATAACAGTAAAAAAAAAGTTTATTGTAATGACATTTTAAGCTTCGAGAGTTTATGCGAAATGTTGAAAAATGACAAGAGTTTGATGTAATTTTCTCCTGTATGGCATTGTAAAATGTGTGCCGATCAAAGTATTTGGATTGACGAGAGGAAATATGCCATAGTATATATATCGTACAAACGATTGGTGGTGAATTGGATCTCAACTAGCCCAGATTGTCTCAGAGAGTACTTCAGTTCCCACAGAAAGCGACAATTGATTAAATGTCGTCACGAAAGCTTCAGTTTTGGAACGAGCCACTGTGGCGTTATTCTTTTCAAATGTGACGTCATGACCTGATACAATAATCCAGCGTGGAACGGAAGGAACGCCGTGTGCCGTGCAGCGTCCAGTGTTGATGCTGCATTGGAGACAATCCCTGAAGCTGATGGGCCTTGTAAGTCACTCGTCTGTGACGTGGAGATATTTATGTTGTTGCTGTTGTTGTTGTAGGACTGTTCAACCCAAAAACTGGACTGGGCGGAGAATCGTCACACAATTAAAGTCAAATGAGTGGACTGGGAAGAGAATCGTCACACAATTCAAGTCCAATGAGTGGACTGGGCAGAGAAATGTCTCACAATTAACGTCACATAAGTGGACTGGAAGAGACTCGTCACACAATTAACATCAAATGAATAGACTGGGCAGAGAATCGTCACATAATCAACGTCAAATGAGTGGACTGAGAAGAGACTCGTCACACAATTACCGTCAAATGAGTGGACTGAGAAGAGAATTGTCACAAAATTAACGTTAAATGAGAGGAATGGGAAGAGAATCGACACACAATTAACGTCAAATGAATGGACTGTGAAGAGAATTGTCATACAATTAACGTCAAATGAGTCGACTGAGAAGAGAATCGTCACACAATTAACGTCAATTGATTGGACTGAGAAGAGAATCGTCACATAATCAAAGTCAAATGAGACGACTGAGAAGAGAATCGTCACATAATCAACGTCAAATGAGTGGGCTGGGAAGAGAATCGTCACACAATTAACGTCAAACGAGTGGAATGGGAAGAGAATCGTCTCAAAATTAACGTTAAATGAGAGGAATGGGAAGAAAATCGTCACACAATTAACGTTAAATGAGAGGAGTGGGAAGAGAATCGTCAAACAATTAACGTCAAATGAGTGGACTGGGATGAGCTCGTCAATCAATTAACGTTAAATGAGTGGACTGGGAAGAGAATCGTCACACAATTAACTTCAAATGAGTGGACTGAGAAGAGAATCGTCACACAATTAACGTCCAATGAATAGACTGGGCAGAGAATCGTCAAACAATTAACGTCAAATGAGTGGGATGGGAAGAGAATCGTCAAACAATTAACGTCAAATGAGTGGGATGGGAAGACAATCGTCACACAATAAACGTTAAATGAGTGGAATGGGAAGAGAATCGACACACAATTAACGTCAAATGATTGGACTGAGAAGAGAATCGTCACACAATTAACGTTAAATGAGTGGACTGGGAAGAGAATCGTCACATAATCAACATCGAATGTGTGGACTGGGAAGAGAATTGTCACACAATTAATGTCAAATGAGTGGACTGGGAAGAGAATTGTCACAAAATTAACGTTAAATGAGAGGAATGGGAAGAGAATCGTCACACAATTAACGTCAAATGAGTGGACCGAGAAGAGAATCATCACACTGTTGACGTCAAATGAGTAGACTGGGCAGAGAATCGTCACATAATCAACGTCAAATGAGTGGACTGGGAAGAGAATCGTCACACAATAAACGTTAATTGTGTGGACTGGGAAGAGAATCGTCACATAATTAACGTCAAATGAGTGGACTGGAAGAGAATCGTCACGCAATTAATGTCAAATGAGTGGACTGGGAACAGAAACGTCACACAATTAACGTCAGATGAGTGGACTGGTCAGAGAATCGTCACATAATCAACAACAAATGAGTGGAATGGAAAGAGAATCGTCACACAACTAACGTCAACAAATAAACGTCCAATGAGCGAACTGGGAAGAGAATCATCACACAATTAACGTCAAATGTGTGGACTGGGAAGAGAATCGTCACACAATTAATGTCAAATGAGTGGACTGGAAAGAGAATCATCACACAATTAACGTCAAATGTGTGGACTGGGAAGTGAATCATCACACAATTAATGTCAAATGAGTGGACTGGGAACAGAAACGTCACACAATTAACGTCAAATGAGTGGACTGGGAAGACAATCGTCACACAATTAAGGTCAAATGATTGGACTGGGCAGAGAATCGTCACATAATCAACGTCAAATGAGTAGACTGGGAAGAGAATCGTCACACAACTAACGTCAACAAATAAACGTCCAATGAGCGGACGGGGAAGATAATCATCACACAATTAACGTCAAATGAGTGGAGTGAGAAGAGAATCGTCACACAATTACCGTCAAATGAGTGAACTGGGAAAAGAATCGTCACACAATTAACGTCAAATGAGTGGACTGAGAAGAGAATCGTCACACAATTAACGCCAAATGAGTGGACTGAGAAGAGAATCGTCAAACAATTAACGCCAAATGAGTGAACTGGGAAAAGAATCGTCACACAATTAACATCAAATGAGTGGACTGCGAAGAGAATCGTCAAACAATTAACGTCAAATGAGTGGACTGAGAAGAGAATCGTCACACAATTATCGTCAAATGAGTGGACTGAGAAGAGAATCGTCACACAATTAACGCCAAATGAGTGGATTGAGAAGAGAATCGTCACACAATTAACGCCAAATGAGTGAACTGGGAAAAGAATCGTCACACAATTAAAGTCAAATGATTGGACTGAGAAGAGAATCGTCACACAATTAAAGTCAAATGAGTCTCAATTTAACAGAGAAAGAAGGTGAATTAGCAGCGTTCGCGTTTGAGTCACCTGTATGTGTGAATCTAGTCATATCTACCCATCCTTCACCACTAGCAATACATATTTAGCCTAAGAGTTTTCTCCCTTGTATTTCTGAGGTTTTTTTGTCTCACGTAAAGTGCAGATTGATTGTAGTGCTTCTAGCTGGCTGTTGAAATGACACGAAACCTGGGGTGGCCAGTCTTTGCCACATACTTGCACATGTGAGTAGATCCTGTTACCGGATCGTTAAGGTGCACTATTAGTTTTCTTATAATTTATTCCAGGTGAAACATCACGTGACGTTAACGATAACACGTTAGCTGACTGCCTGTGCATGACAAGTAACGCGAGAAAGTGCGAGAAAAGCCAATCGGGCACCTTATTCGACGGGATGTTCTCTATTCTTGAGATGACATCAGACCTCTGAACTTGCAGAATGGGCTTACGTTGACGTTTTAGTATTGGCATAAGAACATAAGAGTCCGGGTTTATGGTCAATGTGTAATATTTACGTAATTAGGTCAGCTATGATACATGTAGAGTGTCGATTGATGCGTTATTCGGTTGTTGGCAGCTGACAAGGGTCATATGCCATCTATTTGTTTCTAGAACTAGTTTATAGATTTCCAAAAGCTCATTATGCTTTCTTTATCGCGAGTCAATTGTTTACATGATGTTCATAGTTATGTGTGTATGTATTAAACCATTTTGTCTTCAGGACAACCTTTTCCCTTAGGGGTTTAACCCCTGGTTAGGTCCTCATGGATGTTGTCAGCTAGGTTAAATACATGTTATGTCATTGTGACCTGTACTATTTCTTGGTTGGTTTTGAGTCACTTCTCCTTGTTTTACCAATATATATTCTCTGATGCACACATTATACATATGCACGGTATTAAAAGTTATTTAACATTCAGGGTTAACATAGATTTATTGTTGCATTAAGTCATATACAAGATGTACTGTAATTAACACAAAAAGAATGCCGCAAATTCCAGACCATATTGCTTTATAAATGTTGATATGTGGTTTCCTTGGGTGAAAGTGGTTACTGACTGGTCCGTCGGATTTGATCGTGCTGTCATTTTGTAAGTGCTGCAAAACCATTTGTATGGTTGTGATTGGTTTTCTAGTTAGCTGTAATAGCACAGTTTTATATAACTGTATTTTCCAGCTATAATATACGCCTTCCAGAATCTTATTTTGCTAAAAGTTCCTTAAGGATTTACCTTTTGCTTTTATTGCTGTCCTATAAGTACATTTAGATTGCCCTAGCTGATTGATGTGATAGTATTGTTCCTAAATAGAGAGATAAACAATAAAATAAATAAATTATCTGTCTATAGTTTGGATTATCTCCCTTGCATTGTGTCTTTCTTCCGTAATTAAAGGAATCTCATTGTTGGTATAGTTCCCCAATAAATGGTGCTGGATGTGTTTCAGTAAATATTGAGGTATGCACCAAAATACGCCTATCCATCTTAGTCATAATAACGTAACAAAAGATAGACCAATACAACGACAAAGGCACCTATTATATTTTGTCAGAATTGACATTAAAAGTCAGTCATTTGGTTACTCAGTCCGTGGGCAGTTTCATTTATTCCACATTAGTGCAGCCAAAGTGTAAGGATGTATTCCTCTGACTTTGGTTTGATCGTGAAATGTGAGCTGTGGCGTAATGTCTGCAACTTATTGTTCATTACAACTATACTTCATTTCATATCTAAGTCAGTAGTTCGTCACACCTTGAGTCACACCCCTGTCAGTCACTTGTGTTCAAGCAAGCCTCAATATAAAAACTCCCGATACTCACCAACATGACGCTTGTATAAAGTTTGTTATCAACCGTTGATACAGAGACGATGGCGTCTCATTACTTACTTCGCTCATTCCGTTATAGGTCATATCCGCCAATTGAGTGGTGATCTTAATTCACGTTGTAAGACAGAAGTAAATTTAAACAAATGTAGGAGAAAGTTTTAAAAAGTTCTTCTCCTGTGTGATAACCAACTTGAACTCCACGACGTCGCATCATATCCAATTCGGACGCTTAAATGCAGCTTATATACAGATTTGTACTTCGTCGCTGTTAAGGCTGTGTTGGCAACGGCGGCCTTAAGCTGTATCAACGTCTACTAACTAAAATGTCCGACTCCCGACTATTTGAATTTCATACCGCTGATAATGAACAGGGAATGTATCGAAATCACATCGCTATATGGCCATCGACTGTAAAAGGGCGAATGACCTCATGTTCGCGATATACTGACTTGAGTAGAAATCTTACCCACGCAGGTAGAACTATTTGAAACCAATCGCAACTATAAGCATTGAGGTGAATTATTTTTATTCGAGTAGAAATACAATTACTGAGATATGAATATTTAAACTCGAGTAGAAATGATAACTAGATATGCATGCAGGAATATATGTGTTATCACGGAGAATAAAATATGCTTACTCAATTGAGTACAAAATATGCCAACCAATCTAGAATTGTTTTAAATCTGAGTAGAAATTACAACAACCAAGGTGAAAACTCGAGAATAAATTATGTGTTCTGATGGCATTATTAATATCCATACAGAAATAATTTATCTCCTATAGAGGTTATTACTACCGAGACAGAAATATTTTAGCTCTAATAGAGGTTGTCTCTACCGATGCAGACATATTTTATCTTGAGTAGAGTTTATAACTACCGAGACAGAGGTAGTTTAGCTCGAAGAGCGGTTAAGACTATACCGATGCAGAAATATTTCAGCTGAAGTAGAGGTTATAGCTACCGATACAAAAATAGTTTTAGCTGGAGTAGAGGTTATAACTACCGATACAAAAATAGTTCAGCTGGAGTAGAATTTATAACTACCGATGCAAACATATTTTAGCTAAAGTACAGGTTATAATAACCGATGCAAAAATATTTTACTTCGACTAGAGGTTTTATTATCGAGGCAGAAATATTTTATCTCAAACAGAGGTAATAACTACGAGACAGAGCTAGTTTATCTCGAGTACAGGTAATTTAACTACCAACGTAGAAATAAATCGAGCAGAGGAATAAATATTTGATCTCGAGTAGAGATATAAATTCCGATGTAGAAATACGTTTTCTTGAAAAGATTTTATGACTCGATTATAAGTGATATGCACTGAGAAAGAAAATATGTTATAAAGAAATAATAACCTCCGAGGTATAAATATTTTAATTCATTTCTACTGCTTTATATATGAAGAAGCGGTTACTCGAGTAGAAATGCGGATGGTTCGGTAGGAGCTTCCTGTTGACCTGGTGCTCTCTGAGGCATAACAAAGCAGATCTGTTTGTGATGCACATGTATTGAGTCCCGTAATTGTCCTTGCTTGTCTATGTGCCCAGTGGCCTAGAGGGTGCTTCCCTATATCCAATGGGCTGGCACGCCGTCACATTAAATTACCATTTAAACCCCTAATCCAACAAACAATCGAATAGAAATTGTCAATGAAGTAATATTTACTTATGTACAAAATACACAAACAAAGGTAGAAATATTTATACTGAAGAAAAACGGCTATCACAGGTCCAAATAAAATAAACAACGTCTTCGATGAATCCGTAAAACGTTAATAATTAATCCAGGTCTTGTTAATACAGACATCTGGTGTGCCATTTTCTTGTACCAACAATTACCTTCTGATCGATACGAATATTAAGAACACATTGCTTTGCCTGCCGTACAATTATGCAATCTCAACATTCTGACGTAGCCGACGAATATTGGAGCTGATAAATTAGGCGGAAAATAACCAGTGCTCGTGTCTCTGCGCATATGCCGGCATGAAAGACTGCCCGACATCACAGTTTTGGGAAAGGGCAAGAAAATAGCAATCCAATAGAGACTTGTTTTATCGACAAATGGCAAGTATACAGACGCGCAGAAATCTCAATGCAGTACATTAGGTATTGATTATTAATCCGATTTCGATCTTGGAAATTCAATACCTGAATGGATTTAATAAGGGATAATATTGTATTGTATTGGACGACAGCGCCGCGGGGAAAATAAGCCTTTGTTTGCTGACCAGTTGAGTTGAATTGTTTATCAGATTTACACCGAGAGAACACAAGCAAAACACAAGTTAGTACAGGCTAGATTCGTCTCTCCCTGACAACTAAGCTGTTAACACTGGTCACCGCATAACGAATACGTATATAAAAGCTCACATAACTGTTGTTAGAACATTCATTGCATGTTTACCCTTCAATAGTTCCAGTTATATTACATTGGGCTCTTATACACTAGCTTCAACTCGTCGGATCCAGAAGCAAAGGTATGCATTTTAATGACCATGCTTTAAGTTTTCCTGTTGCTAATATATTTTGTATGTATTATAATAATTATTCAATGTAATTCTACACTGATGGTGGTATTTAGTTTTAGTTTGTTAACAACAACCGTAAACCAGACAGATGTTAATCACTAGTTTGCCTCAGGTTTATTCCCAAGCAAATTTTTCTCTCCTCATATATTCAGAATATATATTTGACAGGCTTTGTTTACAAATCTACTTGCTGCAACAACAGCAAAAACAAAAAGAATGAATTATTGAATATGTATTGACGTTTAAGGTCCTGGTGGACCTTTTTTCGATTTCAGAAATATGGGTGTGTTTATTTGAACAAAGGGTATAAGAATATGGTGTATTGATATATATGGGGAAACTTGTATACTCAACATTACCAAAATTTATATTTGCTAAAGATATAACACATCTAATACAACTTCAATTCATATGGAAGTAGGTTGAAGTACAGTAGCTATAAGTTCAAATTGAATTAGTTTGTGTAGCCGAATAGTTCAACTTAAGGTCTAACCATTGTGTCCAGTCTCAGATTGTCGCATAAAAAAACAAAATACATATTTTGGAACTGATTTAAATCTAGAGTGAATTTTAAGAAAGTAGGACCTGCAATCAGATATACAGATTCTTAGCAGATTTTCGAATTAATTTGTTCGCTAACAGGTTTTGCTATTAACCTTTTATTAAATAAAATAAAGGGATATAATAATTGTCAATATCTGGATCAAGGCGTAAAGCACGACATTTGACATTTTAATGAGAATTATATGGTGCACTGTGATAGTCACCAGGGCGCCAAGTTCGTTTCCGTTTCCAAACAATAAACATGCATCTTACTGAACAAAAAAAAAAAGACATTTGGACTTAATTTTTTTTATTTCTTTGTTTTTAAGAAAATGACGGAAGTAATGGAAAAACCAAGAGTGATTGCTGCCATGTTCCGCGGCCCAGGGCCGAGTTACGCTCTGCCAGGATTAACAGGGGCGGCAAGCCACGACCCTCGCAGTTCGTTCAACAAGGCCGCCGCCTACTCGTTCAGAACGAAACATGGGAAGTATGTAGATGACTGCAGTCCAGGTCCCGCTTATTATCCAGATCCCAATGTTACTCGAGTGGGAAGAAAAGGTGACCCATCTTACTCATTGTATGGTAAAGCTCGTGATGCCGATAGATTCCGTACACCAGGACCGGGAGCGTACTGTCCTGAAATGTCCGGGCCACAATCAAAGGCATCTCCACCTAAGTACAGTTTTGGTTCCCGTCATAGATACAGGGCCACAGACAACACCCCAGCCTCCAACAAATACACCTTACCAGCCGTGTTTGGACCCCGAACCTATGAGAGCAGTAAGCCACAAGCGCCCGTCTTTTCACAAAGAGGTCGGCGGATCCAGGGCAGTTTCTGTGAAGATTTAAGCAAAACACCCGGCCCAGGAACATATCGAGTCAGTGACCCGAGCGTGAACAAACACAAGGCCCCATCCTATAGTATGTCCAGCAGGAACCAAGCTCCCGGAGATTCGACAAAGAAACCCGGACCCGGGGCTCATTGTCCAGAGAGTGTCATCATCAATAAGAAAAAGTCCCCAGAATTCAGCTTTGGAGTTCGTCATTCCAGTTATCTAGCACCTGTGCTCTTTGACTGCCACGAGTAGATTTAATTAAGAATTATTAAGATGCTTACAGAAGGTAATCCTGAATTCCTTTGAACTATCTTGATATGTTTCGTTTCGAAATCATTGTTTTTTTAAACGAGTATGACTAAACATTTTCTGATTTTTTTTTTGTACATAAAAGTGAAAATTTGTTTTGTGTAATCATTATGGAATAAATTCACCAATATACTCCAGAACAGCTAACATTCAGTGTTACTTTTTTAGAAAATCAGAAGTTCTGATACGCAGGGACATGACTGCTGTTTCGAGCAGGAGTGAAGCCTTCCTGCATAAACCGAAATGGTCTAGAAGCTGTCGTTTTAAGAATCTTTGATGAACTATATATTCCCATATTTCAAGTCTTTGGGCTTGAATTCAAATTTGATATCGAACATATACGTTAAACATATAAGAGGAGGTGTGTCTGAGATTTTCTCAGTTTGATCTCTTTTGTTGTGTATGTTGTCAAACATAGAAATCAATATCCTATTCAATATTATAAGAAATTCAATTTATATTACAGGAATTCCGCAGTAGTAGTTGAGTCATAAAATATTGTCAAAGCAGACAAATACCGGCTAGAAATAAACATCTCGCGAATGGTCACGCCACAAGACTGGCAGTTTTTATGAATAACACTATTGCTACAGTGAATATTTTGTTAAAAACTGTAGCCTTTCAATTAATTTGAATTGCGCTATATAGTTAATAATTATGTAAGTATATTTATATGTCCAGTAGCGAACAAACACGAGCATCCACGTACTGCAAACCAAATTACCCAGCTCGTTTTTCATCTTTCGACATCTGTATAAATTGTAAAATACAAACAAACAAAATGACGCAATGAAAGGATCATGGTCATGTACTGTACAGTATGTCCAGATTTGTTTAACATTACAATACACCGATTGTTTGAGTGCGATTGGATCTAGATTTTCTGTCAACCATGACCAGTCATCGAAGACATTGAAGCAAAATCTATACCAGATCTACACCAGATTACAGTATTTAGACAAATTTTCTACCAATTACGTTGTGTCGAATCATCTCCTGGTGAAGAAAAATCTAAACCAAATTACAGAATAGAGGACCCCAGGAAAATGTGATTTAACGTGCAAACTTTATACACATTTGATCTCATTTCAGACATTCAACATATTAATAAGAATGACGTAAGAAAGTGAACTACAGGATTTTTTTTCAAAATAAATAAACGTTGGCAGAGATGGAAGCGAGTACAAATACCGGGAAAACTGGTTGGATATTGACATTCTAGATGTATTCCAATTTGATAGCACACACTAATGCATTATGTACAGTCTTTGTTCAACAATCAGCTGTCTTCAACTTTTCTTATTTAAAGGACAATACAAACGATTTGCTACCCATCAGGTAAAGTTTGAAACAATCTAACTGTGTCTCATTTGTAAACAAGGAGGCGTGGGTGGCATTTAGTTTCGAACTGTGGGCACACCGGCTCATATATCGAAGGGGTTTGATGGGTGGGGGGCGTAGTTCGTTTGATCTCTTTTCAATCAAACGCACCAAGGCGCAGAGATGTCGAATAATGAAAACCGATGAATTATCTCATGTTTTAGGTAAAGTCCCAGAGACAAATGTCTGAATTGATCTTAATCAGAAGTTGTTATGGGTAACTTACAAACATCTCGAGATCGAGAGGTATTGAACATGTATAGGGTATATAAATTATATAATAAATATGAAGCAAATAATATATCCAGTATATGTTTAGAATAAACCAACTTGCAAACTGGTATTTCAAAGAAGTAGAAAACGAACTCCGCTAAGGAGAATAAGTAAATAAGAAGTTGTCTGATCGAGAGTGAGGTTTTGCCTTAACCAGTAGTTTCATTAGATTGTTGTATCTCTTGTACGCTAATATGGGTCATTGCTGGAGGGAAGCAGTCATTATAAGTTAAGATTTTGATTTTCCTGTATAAGGAGACTAGCGGCTGATAAGCTTGTCATATTGGAATACAATTGGAATTTGTCGACCCTTTACCTGGTTCGTAATTGAAACCCTGTGGATACAACGATTGAAGAGGTTTAATCCAATAAGCTTCTCTTTCTAAACGTTTATGTTTGGTTTCCTCTTCAGAGGGAAGAAATTGTGTTCTTTCAATCGGCATTATTTCAAAATGATATTTTACCGGATGATCAGGAAGAAAGATATGCTCTCACAATCACAATGCAAAAAGTCTACCAAATAATACACATTTATATTTGTTTGCTCCGAAAAGGATACCGTATCTGGTATGTCATTGTCTAGCTTGCCTCAAGGTCAAGACATTAAGTGACAAGATACTTTACATATCGAGTGCACACACGGATTCAGAGAAAAAGGGCGGAGTCTACCCCTTGGACCGAAATATTTTTCAGCATCACGAATCTTTCCCTGCTGTTCAACCATCCCCAGATGATGGAAAGTTTGCAGACACGACCAGACATCAGTACTAATGGTCTCCTTTTCTCTTGGTGATGCCCTCTAGCCCACTGCTCAAGGCACCGGAAATACTACTGATGCTCACCGACCAAACATCAATGTGCCGCAATCCGCCTTTCATAGTAAATACACAGACGACATGATATAAGTGATATTTCCATATCAGATTTGTGCCTTGGAGAAAATATAGGAAAATAGTCTGTGGTTGATGAATCACCAAAATCCAATGAGGGTGTTTGACATACTGCTTACTTATTTTGTGATAAAAATTAATAACACAAGTTCCGATGAAGATAAATCCAGTATACAGCTTGCCGCAGCTGCGCATACTTTGTTGGTATGAGAAAAGTTCATCGGGATTCCATATGTAATCTCAGTTATTAATCAATTCTAACTGACCCATACGATGACATTAAGGGCTCAGTTCTGTTTAATTAAACAGCTGTTGTTTAATTGTACACCAATGGATTACCATTTTATATTTAATGATACCAGCAACTTTTACAAACATATTAATTGTCAACAATTTTTATAACAATTCACCGTCATTGTTTTTTTTATATACTTTCAAGTCCAGTAGAAATCTGTTGAATTCAGTGAAACAAATATGGACCCTGTGTTTGTAAAGTTAATATGCCCTAGTAAGAAGTATTCACATTTGGCTGATAGATTTTCCACAAAAGTTAATCAAAATGACGAACATCATATTATTTGTTTTCGATTGGTATTCACCAATAAATATTCCCCTAAGCCGATCAAGTTTGCACTTTGTTTGGTATGATTAAAGATTCGCAAAAATCATGGTGCATTTCTACTCTAGTTTCATTTGTTCTTACGTACGACAGAAAGTTTAGAGTAGCCACTTTGCCCCACTCTTATCGGACTAGTCCAAATAGTTAGTCAGGGAGAGGTTTGGATTTCGTTACATGTAGCAGAAAAAGCCACCAGACATTATTTAATGATATATTTTAACAGGTTTGGTGTGTAATGGCGAAATGTAAAAATGAAATAAACGATCCTCCCAACTTAGAAGTCCATTTTGTTGTCGTCTGTAGCCTACATTCAATAAACAAACAAAATAAACAAACGTGCTAATACCCCCCGCTGGACGCATAGAATGACCTCGCGAGATCAAAACTGTCGTCTATTGGGAGTTGTAGGACACTTGACATTAAGCCAATTCATTCTGTATATCTATTACGTGAACTCAAGAGAATAGTTGTATAATAAACAGAAATACTAAACTGTCGTTGGAGAACGGTATTCATTTTAGTAGTGCACAAATCTACGGACTAAGTTCAACCTGAAAGCACAGAGTACGCTTATTCAAGCAATATACCTGCACTTACCACGGCCTGTAAACACTCTAGAAACATTCACCAAAAGCTCCAGAAATCCTGTATTTTCGACAATGACCATACTATTTGCCACATGACATTTGGTTTTCGACTTTTTATGCGTACACTGGAAACATGCTTTATCTTTTTTGACGCCTGTAAGTCGTTGTGTTATATTAACAGAATACCTTTGCATTTAACCCACCACTGGCTTTTAATGATGACAATCGACTATTGAGAGAGAGGGCCCTGCACACTGTCCTCAGAGTGTCAATGACATGGGGGGCTGAGTAAGGGTATCCGCGAACAGGAACGTCACTTCATTTTATAAAGGCAATCAACGGTACATCCATACACGGACAGTCACACGATTGGCCTTTATACGCTGTGAACAAAACATCAGTTCCGACGCATGTCTGAACAACCTCGGCCATTTCCGTCCCATAAAGTAACCTCTGAGGTAGTCTCGCGTGACCAGACCCTCCTCG
>JAQQZZ010114208.1:0-13298 GCA_030265115.1 Mopalia vespertina | reverse complement strand
GACACATGGCCATCTGATTGGCTGAGACGGGATTCGCTGTAAGACACGGGTTGACCACTGGGGATGGTAGAATGGCTGCTCATCGATAGAGGGTCGGATTGGCTGGAATGTTGTGACGTAAGCATACCTGTCATCGATGCCATCGTGTTCCCACTATATTGCGTATTGAGTGTTGGGTGTGACGTCATGCTTGTCCACGAGGAGGTCTGAATGGAAGCTTTTGTTGCTGAGAAACATTGTAGATGACCCAGAAGACGAAGTCGTAAAGGGTCTTGCAAATCCATGCCTTCTACGGTAACTAGATACCTGGCCACTTCAGAGGCACATTCGCGGAATCCGATCCCCCGATAATCCACGGCCAATGAGTGAGGGTCTGGGTAATTGTAACCATTAATACCTGGAAGAAAAATAAACATGAGCAATTTAGCGATTGGAAATTTTTAAATATTCATAAATTATGTTTATAAGTCATTTCTGATATAGCATTATATAAATGCTACTCTATCAGTTTTGTTGGGGGTTTTTTTCCCCCCTTTTTTTATATTATATACATATTTCTGTGTCGATTTAAAACCGTATACATGCCATTTGATAGGCTATTTCGTTGTGCAAAATAAAACAATTTGAATTTCGCTACTCCTTTTATAGATTAACGGATATTTTTTTTCTAACTTTCGAGTCTTGGCATTTTTGCACGATTATTCCCGTGAGAGACGAGATCTGGCGGGATTTTGTCACATTATGCGGCGACAGTAAACATTCAATCCCTCCCAATATCGCATTGTGTAAATACGTGTGTGTAAATTGACTGAGATTTGACTTGAGTAAAGTCTCACATGAAGTGGCAAGCTGTAGTTGGAGAGTAAATGTCCTAAAAAAATATTTTGTTTATTGTTTTGCTCTGAATGTCTGTCATTCTTTTTAACCTTAGTGTGTCAGCGTATACATAATACGTATAAGTACTAAACTGACCGAATTCGCCGAGATATCATCCCAATCAATATAAAAATTATTCATATGACAATGTTTAAACTCTTTAAAAGTTATAAAGACTTTACGGTGTGCAATGTTCTTTCAATGGAGAGGCCACTTACTGCGGCCCATCATTGTAACAATCACGTAACGGTAGAAGATAAAAAAAAATATACTTTTTTAAATATCTTATGTTCTTCTATTTGTTGAGTTCGTAGGCACGCTCTATTTGAAAAGAGTCTACGAAATAGTTCAACATATCTATAGATGATACAAGTTCCATGCAGAAGGAGGTCTCAATTATCATCATGTCATAAATGATCTGCGGTGTGAATCGATCCGATATTTTTACTTAAGTGACGGCGATGAAGGTAACTCCCAACAGGATAGACCTGGGATTAGTATAAATACTACTCCCAGGATAGACACAACCAACTAGTATTTTGCCGAGTTATGCCGGAATTATATTCATTCTACTACTGTATTAAGTTATGTATGTTTGACAATACAATTAGATTATTTTTGTATCCAGGTCTATGGCCTCCTAGTACACTGTACAATAAAGTTTAATATAATTATATATTCCTTCTTTGTGAAGTAAAGATACAAAATGACTATTCTAGAAACCTAGTCCCTTTGCTAGAAGCCTCTGTGCCAATAAAACTACTTTGTATTTACCACAAGCTAAATGTGCATAGGAGTTGCTTATGTACAAAGTAAACAATCCTGTTATGTCGTGGTATTTCTCATTCCGGATTCCTCAAAAGGAGAATCTTTCCGTTGCACCCCATTTTCCTTAGTTTATATTATATATTATTGGATGTTTGTCATAATTTGATTTCACGAGTCTTGTATCAGGAAACAGTAATGGGTTATTTACGACGGATTGGACTGACCAAACGTCCGATTCTGTATGAAATCTCTAAGGGCTGCTTGGGAACCCGAGTGGCATTAAGCAGATATCAATAGGTTCGAATCCTCAGTATATAACTTGACTAGTTAACGGATTTGTATCGAAACTCAAATCAACAGCCTTTTAAGCTGGGAGATTTGGCGGTGGGTTATCAGCGCCTCGCTAACTCTTCTCTCCCACGACCGCGATTCGCGATCCAGTGTATCGCGAAGCGCGGACTGTCTATACAGTAAACACGATCAAACGGTCTGGTTGCCAAAACACGGACAAACCTCAACAGACCTGGAGGGAACCTGTCTCTCTTTATATCTAAAGCCTTCAAACTCCCATAGCCGCGAAAATTAAACACGGTCTAAATGATTAGGTAAACTGTGTCCAATGATGCAGAGTTGAAACCGGGCTGAGGGAAGGCCTGAGAGAAGCCGAGTGTTGACAATGGAATTCTCCTCAAACCAACTCATAGCCCCTGTATAAACAACAATCTTTGTTTTTCCCATACCTTTTTGGTGTAACATCTTTAAATGGTCCACAGTCATCTGTAAAATCTCAGCTTTTTCCAGCTTGGCGGAACCCTACAAGTAAACAGTGATAGAAACATTGAAACTCCTAATCAAAACCGTATATAAAACTCCACGCTATAGAGCTTCCCTCTTCGCGAAAGTTCAACTGAGGTGAATCGAGACGTTCGTGCGCTTTCGACACCCACTCAACGCACTGTTTACAGAATTATAAAGTTCTGATATTTCCTTTCATAAAGATTTAAAGTGTTTTTTATCGACCAGTTTGAAACCCCAAATAGTGTAAGTTACACTACCGATGTTTACATATACTATTGGTAAAAAAAAGGCTGCATGCTCTCAAACTATTTTTTTCTGTTCCCGTGACTACAACAAATGCACAGTGTTATTATACTATATGATAAAAATAATAAAAGTATATAATTAGCTTGAGAGGCGTTTATTAGTTGACAGAAATTACATATGTAAGACTTAGTTATACCCTCTTTAGAAAAGACTAGATTGTCCAATTGTTTGTTGTCAGTGCATGACTCGAGGGGGGGGGGGGGGTCCTGCACCCATTATACCAGTGTAATGATTTTAAAATAGACGCAAATCCCCAATCTAAGAAACAAACATATATTAAATAATTATCCCGACCATTCCTAATAATCTATCATGGTATTCTAAGATAGTTTTACGGAATACTTATATCAGCTGTATTATTTACACCCAAAGGCCTCAAACACCGATGTTAATATATCAGTGAAATCGATCATTCCTTTCGCTGACATAAAGAATCGGGATACAACAAATCGTACAACTTACCTGTTTTTCAAAAGCTGTGGGCACGAGGCGTCTTAATTCAGATAAACTATGATTAATCCTATCCCGTCTTCTCTTCTCAATAATCTGTAAGAATAACAACATAGTTTTAATTACACGTCATTTACAGGACTTAATACAATCTAGAATATAAACTGTTTTACAGTATTATGAAATTTACTTTTTTGTTAATGGGTTTAACCGTTAAGACGATGTGAAAGATAACAATCACCATACATACATGCACCTGCACAGAACACGGTAAGAGAGGAACACAGACTGTTTGTGTTACGTTGAATATTAAAGCTATTTTGAACAGTGAAACCATGTCATAATATAATATAATATAATATAATATCATATCATATCATATCATATCATATCATATCATATCATATCATATAATATAATTTATATATCTTCAAAGTTATACATGTATATGTGTATAAGCTACATGGCCCACGTAGCCCGTATAATATAAGGCCACCCAAGTAACTGTCGAAGGTGTTTGGTCTGAATGGGGTCAATGACACCCGAAACACCTTTAATACGCCTCATACACGTGACTCGTTAACTGTTATGTCGATTACAGTGTGAATCTCCACCCTAAGTTGTCAGTTTCACGCTAATCCTTTAATCTTCATTATCCTTTTGTCAACTAAGTCAAGTGTAAATTCTGTTTTAGTATGGCCTACGTACCACACAGCTGTAGCATATGCACGGGTTATAATTAAACCACGAACACGACTTAGCAGTCACGCTGTATATCGCTCAATATAGTTCTATTTTATTACGCTAAAATTTAAAGTTGATGTATTTTTGGTGATACGTCTGGAATATATTTCTTGAACATACAGGTTCTTTTAGTAAAACAGTTTAACGATGCGTTATCTTTTTTTCTCTGAATTATTCACATACTATATTAAAAAGCATAAAATCATTCAATGTGTGACGTAAAATCCAACCAAAGAAATAAACAAAACATTTAATACACACTACATTTTGTGTCGTTTGAATTGGTTTCCATTCACGCTAAGATACTGCCTCTCTTGTGCAGTTGTATTTTAGCCATCTGTCATGGTCTATTGTGTGACTGGACAGTGGAATGCGAGATGCTAAAAGGGAAGTGAGGGACCGGCGCGTCCCGCCAGTGTCACCTCACTGTAGGAGGGCGGGGCACGCCGGATTTGAAAACCATACGTACACGTCCATCAGTACCGCAATAGAAGTGTCAAACGATTATCCGGTAGGCTATTAACTGAATAGAACTTCTGCCGTTCATATATCTTCATGTTTTTGTCTGAAGTTAATACAGTAAAATTAACTTTTACGTATTTGCATTTTTGTCATTGTTTTGTACAATGTATAAAGAAATGAAAATGTCTCTTTCCTAAGCGATGTTCACATGGTACAATTGATCCTATATACTGTTAGTCTAGATGTCAATAAAAACTGAACGGGGAAATGAATTCCGAATGTACATGACATTGATTCATTGAATAAGAGCGTAAACCGTGCAAACATCTATCACATGACAGAGACTCAATTACTGGGTGTCACAACCATTTGCTTCCGTGATAAAACGACATATTCTATATTCAATGATATTGTTTGTTTGTTTGTTTGCTTAGTGGTGTTTTGTGTCGTATGTATAAGGTTATTACATTCCTATGATTGCGAGGCAGCCCAAGTGGTGAAGGAAACCACCCTTCACGTCACTATATAGCAACACACAAAGACGAGACGGGACAACAACCAGTCGCAATACAATGACATTGCAAGCCGATCGTGGTGCCTCTTATCTCTAGGAGCACCAGGGCAACAGGAAGCCCCCCACCGCCCCAAGACTAGAATGTGCAAGATACACGTTTACACCTAAATGTGATGTACACTGCTATCTGGGCATACAAGTCTATCTAGACATCTAACAGCCAGACTGTCAAACGATATACATAAAGCAATATACAATGTGCACTCAACCATTGACTAATCTGGTTAAACCTATTGTGAACAAATTCAGAGATCAATATAACTGCAAACTTACGCCTCGTCTTTTTTTCCTGTCCGTGACATGACAACTTTGTGAAGGGGAACTGAAATAAACAAACAATAATTAATTTACGTTTTTTCTTAATTAACGAGGTTTTTATTATCCTTTTGAATAATTACAAGAGAACACATGAGTATGATACTGATATACAGTAACGGTGGTGTTAGGTTTTATAGCTGGCTGCTCCACCAGCTGTCAACAAGAGATCAACAAAGATGTGCTTGCTGGCGTATGGTGTGTATAGCTCAGACCATCGGGGTAACTTAAACATAGTGAACCCATGCAACTTACACATAGTGAACCCATGCAACTTACACATAGTGAACCCATGCAACTTACACATAGTGAACCCATGCAACTTGTTTCAGGCTTATTGTAATACTGTATTTTTAAAAAAAATAATGATCGATTCTTTCAAGTGCGAAACATTTCACATCCATGTTTGTACTAATGTTGGGTTGCAGCACCATCATAAGTGAAATACCCCTGAGCATGGCGTTAAACACCAATCAGCCAATCAATAAAACCAAGAATGTGTGATGGATGTTATATAGATGCATTCACGCATACAATTATAGAGACTAGCGGTGTTATCTGCAACTATGTAACAAACAGGAATTAAAATGCGAAAGGACTAAATCTAATGTACAGTAACAATTCCGGCGAAGAGAGATTATGAATTCATTGTGACTCAATATTTATATATATTGCCTATATATAACACATGTGTATATATACAATGCCCTACCATGCCATAAATAAATAATATACAATTGATGTATTTATATCCACATCTCCGTTGGAGGCGTGCAAGTTTGTATCCTATATCTGTATAAAGTGCCGGGTTCGAATCCCGGTGGAGGCAAGCAAATTTTTCTCTCTTCAATTATTCAAAATATATAAAGTGTATCGCTACTGTATACTCAAATATATAAGCTTATATTTGTCACAACGTTGCATCTTAACAAAATATACATACAAAAGTGATAAAAACGATATATACTGAACATAATTGTAAATTTAAGCCGAAAGTCAATATTAAGAGGATTAGACGAGACACAACTTTAGCGAGCACTGAGTAAGGCATATATAAAAGGTGGAAGCGAATAACTTAAAACTATTTACTGGTATGTAAATCAATGAATAATTTTTAAAAAAATCTAGCAAACGAATACATATTGGAAGGACAGACCTGGATCAAGTTAACATGAGGAGGTGGGGTGGGGTGCTAATAGTAAAGAGTATGGTTAAAGTCTATTAGTATAATAAGTGGTAATCGATATTAAAGCTATTTAATTAATATATACGCTTATGTGCTGGTAAGTTCTATATTATGCAGGCAAGTCGGACAATAACGATTTGTATTGACTGCCACTAGTGGTGATGTAATATGTTATGTTTGTGATGACAACACGTGACTGCTTAATTATAAAATGAAAGTAGCGTTTGGTAATCACGTGCAGATAACTGTCACGCGGAAGTACTTACCTGGACTTTAAATCATCATCAAAAATATCCTCCGAGTCGCTGTCACTTAAACTGCGTTTCATCTTGGCTTAATAGAAGACCGGGGCTAGCACGGGTTAACGGGAATTTCAGGAAATAACACACGGTAAATCCAAGTCCCTCTCAAAGAGTCACTTATTATTGTAGTCCCCTTTCGGTGCGTGTCCGTAAGTGTGCACCAGAGAGAATCGGATATACGTCCTTTTCCGACCAACGTTCGCTTTAAACTACACACTTCTTCTCACGGTGTGTTGGATAAAACTTCCCCGCGTGCGTATCTATAACACCCAGCCAGGCTTTGATTGACAGCGGTGTTCCTTTCAGCTCGAACGACGGCGAGCCACGCGATTGGTCGACGTTTTGTTGATAGCGAGTCAGCTGTGCAAATAGGACCATGGATATTGTAAGGACAGCCTCCAGGGTTTATTTATCTCGACCGCGTGGACTCTGTCCGTCCCGGGAAATACTATTTTATTTTGACATTTCTTCGATTATCCCTTCAAGTAATGGATCAACATTGCCAAAGTTTTGGAAAGATTCAAAATTAATATAAATCACATTGTTAGGCAAAATTAAAGCAACATTCACCGACTGAATGTCAATGCCGTTTACAGTTTTTGTTATCCATGTTCTGGGTAAAATTGAGATGACAGCTCATTGGGTTCGTCGCGCGGCCTCCACGTGCAGGTCGTGGGAAACTCTAGCTCCTGTCAATTCCCAACTTTACTCAAACACACTTGAATAAGTATTTGTTTGAGCGAGCATTTACTAAGGGGTCATCTACGGCTTCGATATATTTGTCAATCGCTCAGAGAATTGCTCCTAATAAAGTGGTCTGAAGAAAACTTGTACAATCGCCAACCAAATCATAGACAGAGAAAAAAGCATCGCTTTCAGGGCGACGAGACGCTTTGACTGTCTGCTCATGAGCTCACATGAACTCACGCAAGAGGTTACGTCATCTGAACTGAAACCGTGGGGAAATCCATCCGGGTCTCACAGGGCTTATATGGGCGAGTTACAGCTCATTCTCAGATTAAGATCGACAATAATACAGCAGCAAATATACATTTAGCTATTCAAGGTTATGAATGTATAAAATACTTATCGGAAATTGATAACACTTGTAAAATATGTGTCGACCAACCATGGCCCGGCTCCAGATACCGCGAGATAGGCCTATTGGTCTATATACTGCAATCCCATGAATGCAGGCTTCGATCGCAACATTAATACTGACCTACACTGTGTTTATATCAAAGGTTAATCTCTAATATCGCTCATATATATTATATACGGTTAAATCGCTGGCTCTGCTTGCCGGAGACACGGGTGCAAATCCCAGTGGAGGCAAGCCATACTTCAGTTAGTTCTATATCATGATAACTTGTTTTAGTGTAGGCCCAGACTGTCTTAGTTAAAATACACGAACGTAGATCGTCTCGAAAAGAAACAATGTCAGGAATTGTATGGTTTGTTGACAACGAACAGCACGTCACAGTTCTTAATTACATGCACACACTTCCCTACAAACGTTAACTTGTACACAGATTATATATTCTGATTTTGGGATTTACGAATTACTGCGAATCAGAAACATACACAGAAGGGGTTGCGATTAACTCAATACTTTACTCTTTTTCATTTTGGGCTACGAATAAGCCTATATGTCTAGCATGGAATTGGTCTAGAACCCTCCTGTCATTATATAAGCAATTTAATACGAATAAAGTTATGCAAACGTTATGACCTTTGACCTTGATTCAACCCAAACACCGTTATCACCCCATGTGACCTATTTAAATGGCACAGAATAACAAAACATGGACTGCGATAACACCACGATATCTTGTTTAACGGCATGATTTCCCATGTACACGGCGGGAACACTTTTGCTGCATACTTTCCGGCACAAGACCATCGGTTTAGGCCTAAAGACCAGATGACGCCCGTCGATGACAAGAAGAGTTTGGAGGTCACAGATATTGTCGTCCAATCAGTTAAGCCGGTGTGACTTACACCCAAGCTTTCAGAAGTGGATCCTAAACTAAATAATATTAATGATAAAAATGTCTTCTTGTTGCCCTTGATGTTCTCGGAGCTAAGGGGCAATGATCTGTTCGTAATGGCTTTGTATAGTGTACTGTGTTGTCTTTGTTTGTTGACAGTGGCGTCGAAGGTGGTTTCCTTCACTCTTAGGGCTGGCACGCCGTCATATGAGTTAGTTAAACCCCAGTTACACAAACAAACAAGCTGTATTTGATGGTCGGACATTGCATTGGATTGCTAAGGAATAAATGAATATATGTATAAACAGTACAAATTGTCTGTGTGTGTCATTAAATCTACCATTATATAACCAGACAGAGAGTTCCAGTAAACCGCCTCAATTTTTAATATCATTTGGAAGACATTATACAGAGATGGCGCTTATTTATTTAGAAAGAGGCTGTACAGATATTGCACGGTACTATAGTCCCATGTCTGTAGCACGGGCATATATATATAACTTTAACATCCAATTTTTTTTAGCCCTTGTTCCTAAATTCACTTTATTATGCAATTTGGATACATTTTGCATTGGTGCGATTTGTGAGACATGTTGATCATAGACTCGGGTTCGAATCCCGGTGGAGGCAAGCCAATTTGTATTCTATACAATAAAAATATACAATCAATACACACATCTTCATTTATTCAAAATATATACAGGCAAACGACTCCCGGTGGAGGCAAGCAAATTTTTCTCTCTTCATTTATTCAAAATATATATACAGGCAAATATAGCCATATTCACACGCTTACCAAAATGGCATACATGCGTAATGCGACCTGCTTGTCTATACTTTAATTCGACGCAGAAAGCATTAAACGGTTAAAATTTCTCTATTTTTTCGTCCCTCGCTCTGTTTCTTCGGTTTCACAGCAGTGTGGGTTTTTGGACGGTTTTAATGGGGTAACCACTTGTCTGAGGCTAGTCTTCACCATAAATGATCGTTTTGATTTGGAAAAGAAGTCGCACGCCGCTCGAGTTTCGACTAAAATTGCCAAGGGAGTGTGGGAACGAACTCTTCTTTCCTATAACCGCTTAAGTAACGGTAATTTTGGTTGGTTAAGTAGCCCCTCTCACAAATGGGACTAGCTAACCCGTGACAGCGGTCATGATAATCCCACACTGAGCTCAGGAGGTGATGAAATTCCAGGGTCATAGGTCGTCACCCGACGGCACGAGCTTATTCCCACCAGCGATTAGTCTGTCATAGTTACTGTTACGGGCTGTGATGATATAGTAAAAATACTTTATCCGGAGTGAGACCTCTAATCAGTGATGCTTTAGGAGACTTAATTATAGGTCTATACATTCGGAAGTATATATATATACCGTCAAACAAAATTAGATTAATCTACAAATCAATTATTTTAGTAACGGTCTATATAAATTCAAACAGATATACAGTTTTTAAATAAAGATTTTAAATAGTGTACTCAATCTGTATAAGTTTTGCTTGTATAAGCCTGTAGAAGTCATAAAATGACCACGACAAATTTCAGTTCTCATTTCTTTGATATTTAAAACTTTTATTTAATAATCAATTGAAGTTGAAGTAACGAACCGAAAGCATCTTACTTTTTTTTCTAATTTATGTGAATCTAAGTAAGACTGTGCCACCAAAAAATACCTTAGAGATTCAGCGCCCGATTATCCCCATGGTTTACATGGTCAAATGAATATAAGCTTAAAAAAAAGCTTAGCAAAAATTATTCAAAATAATTTTGTAATAATTTGTGTGTGCAATATTGAATGTTTCAATTAAATAATGTACACTTTGTACTGCCATCTTTTTTTTAACTAGCCTTATCAATTTGTCGTAAGATGAAATGCCTATAAAAATTATTTAAAGTTTTAGGCGCAGTGAAGACCTCTTGAAGAAAGTTGATCTAACAGTGACTGTTAACCAATATCATTAATAGGGGAGACAGCAGTCCAGCACGCTTACCCCTGGGCCACGGGCGCGGGGCCGTGGTATTTATCGAACCCACATGTATAGACATGGATTGCCATGTTTAAAATTTTGGGTTCGTTTCCCCTTTACATCCATCCCGGTACATTTTTCTCGACTATATATACGCCTTGGTTGTTATTTATCACAAATAACAACAACAAAAAACGAAAATAAAAACAAATACTGCTAATGCTAAAATAGTGTGAAATATTAATATTAAAAAATATATAAATTATATTGAATAGTTAATGACAGAAACATAAAATAACGAAAATTTATCCAATTTAAAAAAAAAGCATCAATATTTTCATTAAATTTATCAGATTTACTTGGCTGGACTAATTTGGGCTTGGTTTATTGGGCCTAAGCAAAACTAGCACAGATTTGATGTTTATACCATTAAAGATGCGGAGGGTGAATTCATCACAGCTGTACCAGGAACTCCTCTGAAATTATGATGTGTCACAACACAATAGGTTTTAAGTTTATCTTTACATGTCAAAAACTGACACTTTTGTTGTGTTATAACGGTAGCGCGTCGCTTTGCAATTCCATCCTCATCACTGCCGCAGCATCCTTTTAAAGTGAGCAGGTTTGATCTACCCAAGTGCCGTTATCGCGGTGTCAAAGCCTGTGACACTTCGCGTGCCGCGAGTCGAAGGAGCACGGGGATGAATTGAGCACGCAGCCAGGCGTGAAGTCTGAACTGAAATACCGCGATACGCGAACAAAGGCAAGGCAGGTTTAGACCAACTTAGGGACGGCCCATCTCAGAAGGGAAAGCGATCGATAAATGAGGCTGGAGTTTTATAACAGCTAAGTCAAGCTATATAGGCCAAGATTTACATCAGCGACTCTGTACAGGTGCTATGTGGCATCCAGACTGTGTAGCGTGACACGCCGCTTATACGGGAGCTGCTAGCCGTCTGGGTATCCGCATCTTCTCCGCCCAGCCCGCCTCTACGCTGACCCCAGACGGCCGCTGACAGCAAATACCTGTCGAAAGTAGCAATTAATAGGCCATATACAATCTGCGTGATGTTATAAAAAATAATGACAAACTGACGTATAAATAAAATAAAGCCAAATCTGACACTATATCCGGATTTTTTTTAATGCCCACCTTTTTGACATTTTTCACCACAGTATGAATTTGGAAAATGGATAAATTTAAATAAACTGAAAGGACCCACGCGGCTGTCAATGTCCGTTATCGCTCATGTATCACCTGTGTCTACTGATCATTAATAACGAATGAAGGAGTTTTCATTCAGTTCTACTATATATATCGCCCTGTATGTCAACAAGTTACAGACGTATAAGGATGTCAAGTTGTAATGATTTTAACCATGAATCAACAATGAATTATTTTCTTTGAGAATTTAGCGTCAGTACTTTAAAAAGCTATAGACATTTGTAAGAAGAAAACTCTAAATAACTAAAAATTAATTTAAAAAACTGATAAGTAAATTAAATGACTAAATAAATAAGTATATACTCCAAGTCTTAAGTTAAATTTCAAGGTAAACAGTTCTTTGACCTTAATCTTGATTGACCTCTTGGAGTATACACTCTTTAAGGCAATAAGCATAATTTTAACTATAAAATGATTTGTTTACATTTAAACTCCTAATAACATTTCGGCATTCACGCAGTCGTAATCATTAAAATTTTATACTAATATATTGGACAAAACAAGCTCCAGTTAGATCTATTCCCGCAATTTTTGTTAAACAATTGTAAAACAAATCGAATTGACTATTTTACCCCTATGATCACAAGATTAATCATACAAACAGAATACAAACAAGCCTTAACATCTCAAGCAAGGAAATTGAAACAGGTAAGGGATATTTGTCTATAAAGCATCAGCGGAAGTTTCCATAACATTAAAGTTATATGATTATTCCCCCCAAAAATAATATGGAATATCCCTTATCAGGTTCAGGAGAATTCCTCATGAAAAAAAAACCACCATAGAACTGTTCCCATGACTGTTTTTAAGGATTGTCTTTTTTTTTTTTTTTTTAACATTTTACAGCATTGTTGTACAAATGCCCGTTACTAAAATCCAAACTGCAATATTGGCAAACAGGTATTGTCACTGCTCAATCCTATGATATAAATTGCGTTCATGAGCTTTAACATTATCGGCCACTACGACTGTGAATCCAGCAGAGTAACATACATATAGTCCCTCTCCTCGCGATATATACTAATTGTTGACATTTGTTGGTAGGAGAATGACAGTGTCAAAGCTATCTCTCCGTGTATTTCTTAATATCTGCTAATATTTTACCTGCTTCAAGTTTTAAGTTTCTTGGCATAATGCTTAATCACAAGCTTTCGTGGCAGACTCATATAAGCCATGTCTGTAAAAAAAGTTGCTCAAAATTTGGATCTTGTAAGACATATAAAGAATGCGGTTAACCAAAAAACACTACTAATATTATTACTCACTAATACTTCCTTATTTATCCTATGGAAATGCTCTTTGGGGAATCACCTATCAAACTCATCTCAAACCTCTT
>JAQQZZ010114197.1:0-15122 GCA_030265115.1 Mopalia vespertina | reverse complement strand
GGTCGGTCGGTCGGTCGGTCGGTCGGTCGGTCGGTCGGTCGGTCGGTCGGTCGGTCGGTCGGTCGGTCGGTCGGTCAATCAATCAAACACTGAGAGATTCGAATGCTACATCGGAGGATGATCGGTAGTCCGACGTGCTTAGCACTAAGCCACAACCGTGGGTGCTTATTCCTGTTAAATGAAATAACATGACGAAAACAGCCTTTGAATGTTTTTATGAAGAAAAAAAATTGCTTGTGTCGTAAATATGTTAATTCCGAGTTGTGTTTGAAAACTTAAAGAAATGCAAACATGTGTTTCATTACATACAAATATAACTATTTGACTTGCTTTACAAATGGAAGAGACCCCTGGCTAAAGGCAGTATAATTGAAGTATATTAATGCTGTCCGCTATGTAGGAACATTAATACAACTACAGAATAGGTGTATAAACACTTCACTTTGTGGTTCTGTCGGTGTTCACTCTTTAGAAATACACCGCCACAGTGAAGTGAAATACGGTAACCTTAAGTACGGCGTTAAACACTAATCAATCAATAAATCAAATTAAAGATAAAGATAAATTTAATGAAATGCTTTCTTTTTTTTATTTTTATTGTAGAGTGTTGTTGGAGGAATTTTCATGTTGCTTTGGTGTTCCCCATCATTTGCGTTTCATAACCTTTAGTAGGACTTTAAATCCCCATTAATCTTTGGTTTTATCTGTCAGTTTACGTTTACGTTTTGTCTTTGATACCCTTTAAACTGTAATAAAATTAATAGTCTGAAAAGAGACAAACAAAGGGGAATGATTAAATGCTATATACTCTGAATTGAAGTGGTTTGTTTTCTATCAGCCTTTGTGTTTGGTGCCATTTAGAACATTAGAGCAAACCTCGCGAGATTCCCGTTACTGTAATATAATCACTAAGCTCGACCGTGACCGATGTATGAATATGCATCAAAATAGTACATATTGTTTGTCGGAAGCCTGTTTACCAGCGCAAGCATACTATTCTCGACAGTCAAATAAATTTACCTAGCGGATTTCACATGGCTTTAGAGTACGTAAATTCAGTGTAGGAGTACTTTATGCCCTGAACTAAAATGTATATGAAAACTGTTTTGACATTTCTACAAAAAAGGGACTATGTTCAGCGGTTGATTTGAAAAATTGCATGTCATAATGGCGACGATGGTTTGACGTCCGAGATGATGTGCGCCGTGCATTCGAGGACTTCCGGGTGAGCGCCTCCAAAAACTTTAATTTAAGTCTGATCGAAAAACAAACTTTGAGACTTTTAAAATTCCTGGGGTCCAGCAACTGGACTCCAGGGTCCAGTTGCTCGAAATAGTATAAATCGCTTACACCAGATAAATCACTAATAGTGGATTAGAGATAGACCTTCAACATGACGTGATGTCACGTCGTGTTAAAGGCCCATCTCTTATCCGGTGTTAGCAATTTAATCTGGTGTTAGCGACTAATAGCCTCTCGAGCAACTGGGCCCAAATGGGTACAAACATCGTCATTATGATTTTCTGCAGCATACCGAACACAAATCTTTTATTTTGACCAAGGCCGTGTTCCAGTTGTTTGCCGGTCGGACTACTGATCCTCCTACGTTGTGAGATCACGGGATCGAGTCCCCTTATAAGATAGTGTCAACCTCAAGAGTATAAGGGAGTCATGCTGGCGAGGTGGCTCCGGCAATCTCGGAGGTGGCTTTATGAGGTTTCCTCTGGTTTTCTACCGTACTCAAGAAAGGCAGGGTCAGAAATGGACAATCCGTTGTCATATAAGTGAAATACCCTTAAGTACTATGACGTTAAACCCAAATCAAACAAATGAAAGCAAACCTTTGTTGTATACGTTTATAAGCATTTTTCTTATTTGTATTAGTCGATGTAGCAGACATCGGGAAACCCTTTTACAAATGTGCACCGTTTTCTTTTAATTATTACTAAGTTGATATTTTAACAGAATTTTAATTGATTATGATTCGATATGATTTATTTACCAATGAAGTCAAAAAGAATAAATTTCCACTGATCTTACTTATCTTTAATCCTTGGCTTTCAATAATACGTTTAGCGTAGTACACGAGTATAGAGTGGACCTAGCCCCGAGTAACGAATGACTCATTTAAATAGGCGCTTTATTTGGACATCATCGGCAGAGAACAGGTAAAGGTTAATCATGAATCATTTTTTATAGGGTCAGAGATTAAACTGAAACACAGGCAGATTGTTATTATAAAATATTAACTACATAAAAAACATTTATTTTCTTTGTTTGTTTATTTATTCACCAGGTAAAGAATATTTAAATAATACATTCACTGGTTAGAAATAAATTGGCGGGATAAAATGTCAATCTGACTTGATTTATCGGAAGAATTATGTAAAAGACTTAGAAAGAAATATTTAGAGGAACAATTAGCTTAATAAGTAAAAATTTTCATCAAATGCACAGTTATTAAAATCGATTATTAATTTGATTGGTTAATAATTTACTACGGTATAGATTAAAACAAAATAACACAAAATAGATGCTGCACATTATCAGTAAAATCATATATTTGCCATATAATTATCTGCATGATTAAACTACAATAAACACGAGTTTAACAAAGCTGTTTAAGTTCCTACGGAGAAGAGTTTTTATATTTTATATCATATTGGCCTTTACTTTTCTGTGCATTATCGTTGTCGATATTACTCAACTCATAGTGAGTGTCTAAAACTACCTTACTCTACTTTTTGTGTAAAAAAAACGTATAATGCCATGACAACAATTTTTTTCTATGTCGATAAAAAAAATTGCTTCGTCTCAACCCGCTGTGTGGTATAAATATAACATAAAAGCTCTTGCCCCCTCAAACCACGTGACTTAGACACTTGGCAATACAGGTATTTGACCTTTGACTTCACTAATAATATTGCAGCTACCATATAGGCATTTCTTACACGTACTTATCAAAGCTGGCTACTCTCCTATTTGTACATCCGAAGAGAAACTGTGTGCTTAAGATTTAAGAGAGCCTCGCATATCTTATCAAGCTGACAAGCCCTGACAGGCGGGTGTTGACAAGAAATAACAATGTCACTTTTGCTCATTCATAATATTTTAGCTCTGTCGTCAAATGCCATTTCTATAAGGACTCCTAGATAACTGCTAATAAAAACCCATTAATTTCGGGGTATCTTAATTTAAAGATAAACTCCCTGTTTACTGTATACACTGAAGATACAGTTTTTGTGGTATATGCAGGTATAAAGAGCTTGTCCCTAAACGAATTCGTGTATCGACTAAAGAAAATCAGATCTGCGTAAGACAACGATAGTGGTATGCCAGGAACGGCCGGCTGATAGTCTTGAGTCTGTGGGGCGGCGTGTCCCGACTTACCGGCGGCATCCCCTAGCGCTGGTCTCAAGCCCACCCTCGTCACGACCATCAATGCTAGTCGGATAGAGCCACTTAATGCATTTGAAGAGTCTTCGACATAACATCGAATTGACATTCCAAACAATGTTATCAAGAGAAAATTATTGAAAAAAAGGATACTTGACCGAGTGATTTTGACTGGGCATATAGCTACTGACAGTTTGTCCTATCAACAGCGAGACGTTCAACCAATGTGATTAAGTTATCGGCAAGAATCACCAATGAGAATTCTGGTAGTTTTACTGACGACAAGTAAGGTTAGAACGTGTTAATTGTCACAGTCAACTCCGCCCTTCAAATCTACATACCACTTCTCATCCAGGTACTGTTTAAGTTTACCTGGAGAAGGGGTTTATTGAGCTTTGATAAGATACGAAGTTATACCTGTAGACAAATGGGATTATGATAACGTTTTGACACTAAATACGAACTATGGTCGCAACTGTTGTTATAAGCAAGTGTCCGCACTGTCCACTGGTCCGATTATCATTTGTTAACGGAGACCCCAAAACTGACCACTAAATTCAGTTGTCGTCGTGGCGAACTGAATTCCAAGGAAATCGCAGGGTACCGACAGCATACTTATGGAAGACTCACAACAATTTCGGCGATATGGTTTCGGATATCATTCAATTCCTCTCCAGACTTCTGCCGGTTACACATCGGAATGTAGACCTGCAAGGTTAGAAATTGCGCCTGTTCATCAAAATGAGCCCCGATTCAACGAAGCAAAATCTGTCATAAAACAGACGTTTGTACAAGTCCATGGACAACAACAACAACAACAACACTTAAACGTCCATCTTCCTTCGCAAGAGTTTAACAAATGTGTTCAACCTTCACCACAGTATTGCAAGGCCGCGGTGGATTGCCTTGGCGCGCAAAGTGGCAATTCTGCTCACCATGTCCAAGATAGGACTTCTAACATAGAAGCCGACCGGAGCGTGATAACTCCGGACAGCACGGACATGGTGAATCCACCGGAAGTGAATCCTCCTGCGTCCGAACCGACGAAGCTTGGCACTACATCGCAAGAAAAGAAAGACAATAGTGAAACCAAACCACCCATGTCATATATCGGTCTTATTTCCAAGGCAATTCTTCAGTCACAGGACAGACGAATGAACCTTGGTGCAATTTATTCTTGGATGGAAGGAAATTTTTCATACTTTCGACAAAACAGTCGCGGGTGGCGGAATTCCGTGAGGCACAATCTCTCACTGAACGATTGCTTCATAAAAGCGGGAAGATGCGAGGATGGGAAGGGCAACTATTGGACGATCCATCCCGAAAATTTGGAAGATTTTATTCGCGGTGATTTTCGACTAAGACGACGTTCTCGCAGGCGTGGTAGGAAAGGCGAGGCTAGCCGGTCTGAGGTGCTCACGAAAGGCCCGTACCAGCCGCCCCAGCACCCGCACGGATCACAGGTGTACATCCCACCGTCCATGCCACCGCCTGGTCCTTTCTCAACGGGTCAGCAATACATCTTACAAGACGCTTCAGCTACGTATCCCCCATCCTACAATCCCACTTACGCAGTGTATGAGTCTAGTCCTACGAGTCACAACCAGTCCCTCTCGACGTACAATCCGTGGACGCACCAATCCGGTGAGCAATGTGTGGATCTTTTGGTTCAACCATCCGGCCATAATTACGGCCACAACCCTGCTCATTTGTATGGATACACAAACTACACTTATCCTTCATATGGTTATCAGTCGACTCAATGGTGATGTACAATAATGCTTTCTTTGCATGATCGTTGTAAGGAAAACTTCGGTAAATAAATGTCGGTTGATGAAACTTTATGCAGAATAGAAATTCGTTTCGGAAGACTTAAGCCAAAGTGTCCAGTCTTCCCCTCAGCATTGCATATGAGAGCAAAGCGGCAATCCTGCTCCCCGTGCCCAGGATTGTGCTCAGTAGAGCCTACTGACATAGAGGCCGACCGGATAACTCCTGGCAGCACGGACATGGTGATGTAGAATAACGCTTTTGTTGACAAGACCAGTATGAGGAAAACTTGGGTAAATATAATTCGGTTGATGAAACATTTAGCAGAATAGGAACTCGTTTACAATGGACAAGGAAAACTTCGTCAAGATAATGTAGTACCGTATGGCTAAACCTTGGGGAACAGTTGTTGCGATTTCATTTGAAGTTGACACTGCCAGCCCATGTCGGTTTACTGTTCCAATGGTGGGGAAAAAAACATTTAAAAAATCGGCTGTGAAAAATAAAATTGATTCATGGAAAAAATAAATCAGGGAAACAAAATGTCTTCGCGTACATGAATGTATCGCCGTGTGATGTGATATGTATATGAACATGTGCGGATAATTGAGAACAATTGCCACAGTGTTCATCAAATTCCATTGATGAAAAAAAAATGGCCGACTGTCATTTTTTAACAAAAAAAGATGTATGCTCATATGCAGGTTCATTTGAGGGATAATTTTTTGGTCAAGACTGTGATTAAATTAAATTTATTCTATACCAAGGTACACCAGAGTAATAATAATGTTTTTTTAATTTTAATAAAAATGTTATGGTTTTGCAGAAGTAGTTCTGTTCAAATGAACAGATTCTTTGTGAATAGCGGATTGGAAATAAGTTCAAATAACATGCTTATATACTTTTGCAGTTTTCTGTCCAATGGTCAGTTTGTAACCATCAAGTACCATTAAACTTTTCAATGCAGTCTTTAGGCAAGTCAAAGAGGTAACACTGCGACGGTTTTAATCAAATGTTCTACTGTCGGCGGAAAAGTCACTTTCACATATTATGAAAGAAACAATGGTTTTAGGCAGGTGTTTAAGGCAGATTTAATTTCAATTGCTAAAAATATTTTCTGTCATATGTGATGAGAAGAAATGATTATTAACAATTACTGCAGGTGTTTATTTTAAGAGATCGAACACAAAATAAAGAGATACTACGAAAACATTGCAATAAAGTTACGTTATGAACAGTGTAAATGAGTTTACTTTATCAATACAAAAATAAAAGAAAAACAATTATTGGATATTTTAAATTTGAATGTATGCTTTTTGGAGTCGAAACGTGATCTATGCACTTATTGCGTGAATGAATAATGGATATCGCTTAGGTGGATCTGGGATATACTATGGTGGTTTATCCCAGGCTGGGTTCAATTACTAGATCATATATTAATATGATAAATACAGAAAAAAATATGGGCCTACATGTTTCAAAGAATAACCAGATT
The DNA here is from genome assembly GCA_030265115.1 of Mopalia vespertina. Lineage (NCBI taxonomy): Eukaryota > Metazoa > Mollusca > Polyplacophora > Chitonida > Mopaliidae > Mopalia > Mopalia vespertina. Next base: position 8,461 of record JAQQZZ010114197.1, on the reverse strand, counting down.
TTAATTAGAGAACTAACAAAATTAATAATGAAAATAAAGACCTGACTTTAGACTAAATTTAAAACATCAAGAGAGAAGACCTTATATAAGTTTAGTTTCTGCTATGACTTATAAAATTGGATTGATACATTTGTTTATATAAGATTGTATGTCATTTTTCTATAATGAAACAGAGGCCAAATGTAAGGCAAATGACTTTATATCACGGTCTCTAAGATGAGCTTTGTGAAAAACTATAATGTATCACATCCATATAAGAATTCTTAAAAAGCTGTTTCAACAGAATTCCAAACTTCCAAAGATTCCAGAGTTTTGTTTAGAAATACAATGTATTACATCCAGAGAAGAATGCTTTAAAACTATTAAGTTTCAACAGAAATACATATAGATCCAGTACATCTTACACAATGAGATTCATTCCTGGAAATATAGCCTATTGTCTCTACAACCAGAGAGCCGTGTTTGGGCGATAAACTTTAAATGGTATATCAACTCAGGGACTATCGTTAAGTGTTTTTTCATGTGAAACCAGAGGCTGTAAGATTGACCTATTTATTTAAAAGAAATTAATTGGATAACATAAGTAAAAAAAAAATATTGAGTATGTTTTATTCTGTTCTGACAAAATCAAGTAGAACTCCTACATATTTATCCCTAAATACATGATTTATATTTAACATGTAGAAAAAGAAAATATACGAATTTATATGCAATCGTTTTTGTTTCTTGTTTCTTGCTTGTTTTTTCTTGCAAATTTGTTCTTGAAATCTGATATAAATTGATTGCAGTAATAGACAAACGAATCAAGCAAATCAGCTGATATCCAGTTCCCGAGAATATCATAATAAATTTATGTTCTGATAATAACCCACTCAAATAAACAGGTTGAATTTTCACATGTACTTTTGCTGCAATGAGATGTGCTGGAACCATTTAGCTTATGAAATATATAACGAAATATTCGAGGTGCAGTTTTCTTTTTCTTTTTTACATATGTTATAGTGACAAATGGTCGCTATCCTATACGACCATATGGGTTTTTTTTAAAATAATTGATGACATTTGTTGGTTGGAGAGTGACAGTGGATACACTAGAAAGAAAAAAAATCGTCTCACCAAACAATTTTTCTTCACAGTTTAAAGACTTCAAAGAGAGAATATTGAGCTGACAAATAAATAAAGCCTTACAATATGAATATCCTCTTCGCATTGAGTCCATAATCGTTATTTAACTCGCTTGATGAAAGTCGAAATTCCAGGTTTTCTTAGGATCGCTGTTTATGAATTACGAAGGAAACGTGCGTTGGGGGTGTGGTGAAGGGCTTGTCAAAATTTCAACTGTCACTCTCCAAATTACTAGTACCGGTATATAAAATCTTGAAAAATATCAACTATCGTAGAAGAGTGACCTAAAAAATCACTGCAGACTTTTAAGTGTTATCTGACTATTAATAGAAATCATATTTCCATAATCTTTATTACAGAAAAGTAAAAAAATATATATAATTGTACAAATGCTCCTGAGCATTTAGAGTGGGCTTCAAGAAGTTTTTAAGCTTTATTTGTGAAATGTTACTGTTGATCGACATATAACACGAGCGTCCCAGCTTTTGGCCGCGACTATGTCTTATCATGCATAAAATTCAATTGTTACTTTCTTGACAATTTAGCTTTTATCAAATAATTACCCGAAATGTACCAACAAAAATTTATTATGTATTGACAAAAAAGAAACAAAATTGTTGATGGATGATTATCATCGAAAGATTTTTAAAATTAAAAATAGAATTATTAATAATGTGATCATACAAAATATAGAGGTTGAGATAAATTGGAAATGTAAACGTATTTACCTGTGCTCTCATAAATTTGGCTTGACTCTTATTGGTTGGAGTTTATTGTTGCATGAATTTGTTGATTTAATTGATAATCGAAACTAACTTAAAATGGTTATCATCTATAATACCCTGCAACAATCATACAAGTTTTTTTTTAAATTAAATTAATTTTTTTTTAGTTAGGTTCCACTTATAATTCTTAAAGGTGATCACACTGGCACAGGGATGTCGATTAATCAAATCGATGAATCATCTTATGTTCTATATAATTCCCAAAGGCAAGTGTCTAAATAGATCTTTATCTCAAGTTGTTATGGGTAATCTACAGACATCTAGAGATTAGGTTATTACCATTTACATGCATGGTATATAAAGCTTGTGATAAATATTTAGCAAACAATAAAGATATTCGGTATGGGTTCAGAATAAATCAACCTGAAAACTGGTATTTCTGAGAAATAGAAATTAATCAATGGCTACATCCGCTGAAGAGAAATGATATTAACAAGCTGACTGGTCCAAAGGAAAGTTTCGCCTTGAAGGATGAGAAAATAAATCTAGCTTGTATTGCTTATGTTCCACCTTGGTACCCAAACATATAGATGCACGCTGTATATTCAACTGAAATGTATACAGATAAGGGGAAAACAAGGTTTGAATACTTGTTTCATCAGATCGATGGGCGCCGCCATGTTTGACCATAACTGTTCACCACTGACCCGACTACTGGATACATTGTTAGGTAACACACTAAACGTAAAACTAGATATTGAAGAAACCCGTCAAGTTAACATAATTATTTCATTCAAATACTTTATTATTCATTTTTCGTGGAGGACTTTTTCGTTAAAATTCTTAAAGGATGATTATTTTAACCCAGAGTTCATACGAAGAGCATTACGTCATGGTACAAATCTGTTATATTACAAGGGAGATAATTAACTCTCTTTAGTACCACCATGTAGGTAAAACATGGCGATGCATTGAACCATAGGCCTACTGCACGAAGTTTTGGGGGAGATAAGTGAATTGTCTTGACACTTGTCTATGAGACTACTCATATTGTGATATTACTGGCATCAATGGGTGTTCTTTCAATATTTGTCCATCAGAGACTTTTCTTTCCCCTCTTTTAACCGGTAGGTCCTTTAGATTTTTGTTTTTCTCATATGCTATAGGCCTCTAATAGGTCTTTGTGAGAGAGGAGTAGCCACTTTAGGTACAATATATGACATTCCTGTCTAACTACATCTAAGCTAACAATAAAAACGGATGCTAAGCTGGTCACAATGAAATACAAAAGCAATCGTGTCATTAAGTACAACGTTTGGACAGTTTTAATCCAATATGCTGCTCTATCTTAACGTTTCTGATTGGTTTCCTCTTCAGAGGGAGGAATTTGTGTTTCCACTCTATATTAATTATATTAATGTTACATTTGAGAAAAAAGATCTACAGAGATGGCTGTCATTTTAAAATAGAGGTCTGAACTTTTATTTAATTTATTTAGTTAGTCTACTTCAGAGATAGTATTCTATATTCAGTTTATTTAGTTAGTCTACTCGAGAATACAGTATTCTATATTCAGTTTTTTTTAGTTAGTTTACTCCGGAATACAGTATACTATATTCAGTTTATTTAGTTAGTCTACTCAAGACGACAGTATACTATATTCAGTTTATTTAGTTAGTCTGCTCAAGAAGACAGCATACTATATTCAATTTATTTAGTTAGTCTACTCCAGAATACAGTATACTATATTCAGTTTATTTAGTTAGTCTACTCAAGAAGACAGTATACTATATTCAGTTTATTTAGTTAGTCTGCTCAAGAAGACAGCATACTATATTCAGTTTATTTAGTTAGTCTACTCGAGAAGACAGTATACTATATTCAGTTTATTTAGTTAGTCTACTCCAGAAGACAGTATTCTATATTCAGTTTATTTAGTTAGTCTACAAGAAGACAGTATGCTATATTCAGTTTATTTAGTTAGTCTACTCCAGAAGACAGTACTCTATATTCAGTTTATTTAGTAAGTCTACTCCAGAAGACAGTATTTTATATTCAGTTTATTTAGTTAGTCTACTACAGAAGACAGTACTCTATATTCAGTTTATTTAGTTAGTCTACTCCAGAAGACAGTATTCTATATTCAGTTTATTTAGTTAGTCTACTCCAGAAGACAGTCTTCCATACTCAGTTTATTCAGTTAGTCTTAATAGTCTACTCGAGAAGACAGTCTTCCATACTCAGTTTATTCAGTTAGTCTACTCGAGAAGACAGTATTCAATACTCAGTATATTTAGTTAGATCTCATACTTTGCCCTGAATCCACCATATAACCATATTCCCGTAATTTTACTCATAAGGCGGCACAGTCTCCTTTGAAAGTCCCTCTTACAACCAAGCGACCATTCAGTTGACCACTGGAATAGACGTGTTAGTTCGATGCGCAGTCAAGATAAAATGACACGAACATCTCCTTTTTTTTAACATTCGGTATGTAAAATAATTAAATATATTTCACGTCATCTTCTGTAGAGTTTTATTGCGAGCTACTCTGCATTCAACCCTAGGCGGATCGAGCCCATTTCGGTTAACCAGAAAACACAGAAACGTTCTAATAAAGTGACCAAGCTCTGAGTTAAAGTGCTGATAACATATGTTTAATGTTAAACCCAATTTTTCACAATTTGCTTAACTTTGTAAAGCGCTATTTGCGTATATATGAAGATTATAGGTGTCTGCAGGGTGGGTACATATACGTAATACTCTCATTGTGTTGGTTGAATACCCCGAATCATGTCCTCTTCGACAACTCTTCACCAACTTTCATTATTGACATCGTCGTAATTTTTACCAGCAGAGTCTTCTCGTAACACGAGATATGCTTGGTTGCGTAGATGTTCCTGCGCAACCAATGAATCGCTTGACAGTAGCCTTTGGTTATATATGCTCGATCCACCAATGCCTGTAATGCAGATTAGCTCGGAATAAAACTCCTGGCTAGAGAAGAGGACTTCACGCACGAAGAAAAGAATTTCACTTACATGTATGTAAAATTCATTTCAACGTAAATGTATAGCCTGTAAATCAATTTCACACGTTTAAAAAATAATTTCATAACTGTAAAATTCTTTTCCACACATGTAAGATAAATAATTTATTTTTCATATGTTAAAAACGATTCCACATATGTGAAAATAAAATTTCACATGTGGAATAAACTTGTATTCAACATGTTATAACTGTTCATCTCTGTACAATAAAAGTGCGATTGGAATTATTTGGTACTGATGTTAAGTAAATGCCTGCAAGCCGATAATTACAGAATTTGATTCGCTGCTATCGCCGGCCGCCTCTCAAAACATATATCTGATTTTTCTTTTTGATACCATAGACACTATAATCTAACTCATACTGTCCCTCCTGACGTTTAAGTAATGTTTTATTTTAATCTCTCACCCAAGTTGACTTGTTTAAGTTATCTCCCTTTGCAAAAAATAAATTTGAAAACCGCAAGAAAAGATATATTGTAGGTAGGTAAAATACTAGTAATTGTGTTTAGCGTTTTTTAAAATAAATCAGAAAAAAATCAGATTCTGCGTCCTGTGATTGTCCTGCCTAGCTATGGGTAATACACAACCTCCCTGCTCTAGCGTAGTCAGTACTGAGCTAGTACGGTATTTGTTTGTGTGTTTGTTCCAGTGGCATCGAGGGTGCTTTCCTTCACCTATTAAGCTTGCACGCTTTCATGTGAGTGAAATAACATAAGTCGGCGTTGATTAGGGGCTACACTGTGAACTGTTTAAATTAAATCCAGGTATGGTCATTATACAGCCTATAGCGTACACAATACTGACGGTACAGCTGTAACAAAAAAACTTCTTGTAGATTGAGATTATTTTATCCAAACTACACAGAAAGTAAATCTGTTCAAACTGAATCAACGTTGAAAACGTCATGCATTCGATTGACCTAAAGGTTTGATTTTACAGCTCCTTACCTGCACTCATCAATTTTCACTCGCATATACTCAAAAAAACTTTCTTAAGCAATCATACTATCAAAGTTCTCCCGTCATTTTTTTTACCCTATTCCCCTGTCAGAATCTGGGACAAAGGACCATAGGAATCGGATACACACAAAATCTCAAACTGCAACTGACAGGGCTATCCGGCAGGCGACTGCCGATTTATAGTTTAAATTGTAAAGCTCGACTCTTTAATGCGAGGAGAATTACTCTTCAGGTAACAAATTCTCTTGCCTAATGTCCATAGATACGAATCCATTCAATTAAACTCTTAATCAGTTTGTAAATGTAAATTTTGGTGTGATAACGCATTTCAAAGGTGACGAAAAATGAGCACCATATAATGGACACATAGTTAACGTTACCTTAGGGTCCAGTAAACGTTTAAACTAAAGATTTTTTGTTATTTTGTCATTCCTATAATATTTTATGTAATTTTCTTAATTATTTGACAAACACTAAGTATAGTTTTAATGCTTTAAATCTGTTTTACGATAATATATAAATTCACCATGTACATAGCGTTTAATATGTAGGCTAAGCTAACGTCTGATATGCATGAAATGTGGTGATAATTTTTTTCTCTATAGGCCTATTCATGTAGGCAGAAGTCTATCAAGCATCTTCATACCGTTAAGTCAGAAAAAGTGCTAAATTATTCGAACTTTTTCTGTATTTTTCAGTACTTGTTTGAGGTATAATTCAATGGGCAACATCACTATTATTAACACCTTTTTCGAATTGTATGACTTCAGTCGTCTTACCTCCATGGCATTGCGTATAGACGCTTGGTCATAAACCAGGGCCATCTTGTGTAGTGATATTCGGTCAATTATAGTAATTGCGCGGTCGTCATCAGGAAAATTGCATTTTTATTAATACACCGGGACTAAGATGCGAATTCGTATCCAATAAACTATACAGTATATAGAGATACGAGGTATAGCCCTATGAAAACTACAGAAATAAGGTCCGCCTCTGAATACTAAATAACGTTGAATCCGCATGACCTAATTACCGCGGAAGACATTTTTGAACCAGTGTGGTACTGCTGAGAAAAGATTGATTTTGACATGAAAATGGACGTCGAATGGTCGTTTTATGGGTCGGTCTAATCCAAAAGTGTTCAAGGAAAAAACAAGATGGTTTATGACGGGGTAAGGCCATGCAATTTTTATATATTCGAAGATAAAGTTCCGAATCATGGTATAGTTCGGCTATTTCTAGTGGTTAGGAAGCTTCATGTAGCATAGCTAATACTAGCTACTGAGTTTGAAGGCTTCTAATCGTGTAATTGCCCTACAGTGGGATCTCATGTAGTATGATGCATTGTGGGAGACGGGGCCAGGCTACGAATATGGTGGATATGACAACATGTTCTTGGACCGTGATGTTCCACTTTTTTAAACGCGGCTACTTGACTATTTAAGGTCGCAATTGACATACAAAATGAATCACAGCGTTCAGATTACAAAACATTATTGAACACATAAAAGTTGGTAAGTGTAAAACTTAAAATTACACGTTTAGGAGCGTTCAAACTCTGTATCTCTAAGGCTACATGATATGATAGACGATCGGAGATACAGAACTCTGCATCTAAGCAGTTCATTTTAAAGAAAACTCTTTCATATTTCTGAAATATAATTTTCTGTTTTCTTCTCTATCAAATAACACTATATAGTTACTCAAAATAATGAAGTAATGTCGCTGTGTAATGTAGTTATCGTTACCCAAAGCTGGGGCAAACATGGAATATGTCAAACAGACGAGTGTAAGTCAGCTGTTCCCACTAAGTTTGTCTTTTTTTCCAACCTATCCAACAGCTCCACTAGCTAACTTTGAATGTCTCAACAAACATTGATTCGTTCATAAGAATTGCTATTAATATACATTATGCTTGACATTAATATCTCAAACCTACCTCATGTTAATTAAATTAAATGAAATATAATCTATACCGGGTATATATAATATTATTTTGTCGACAACTTATTTGTTGACAAACGACAGATCCTATCCTCGGCCGAGCAGACGTCATATCCGCATAAATAAGAGCTCTTCAATAATCTGAGGTGAAAAAGGTCATCGAAATGGCCGGCACGTGTTTTTACAACGTCTATGTCGGAACAGAAACAGGCCTCTTAAAGGGTAATATCATTAGTTAAAGTCTGTTGTATTAATTTCAGGTTTTCTTTACATAACATTGTTGACCAAAAATTTCGTGTTTTGCTTCAAAGGAGAATTTTGTATTCGACTATTGCAGTATATTATTTGTTGGATTTTCAATGTAATACACGATCACAGGACCAAACTTCGTGATAGACCTAAATGCCGTCTTACCTTCCCCATTTTCTTTTGGCCATGTTATATGTCAGGTATCAACGGCATTACGCGACGACCTAAATTTCCATAGGAACGTATAACCGGCACTGCATTGTCTTTCAATCCAGTTGTAAAATAAATCCTTCTAGGCAGCTCCCGGGCTCAAAATCGGGTTCATAGGTGCCTAATCAGGTAGGGGAGAGAAGCTGGATCGAGCAATGTAGCTCCAACCAGCTACTATAGCTTCATGCAGCTACAAAGG
>JAQQZZ010114196.1:2816-29895 GCA_030265115.1 Mopalia vespertina | reverse complement strand
TAATTAAAGGGCGTCAGTGGTGATTTCTGCTGCAATGTTATACCTCATCCTGAACGTTTCCCATCCATTGCACTGTAGTCATGTGTGCGACCAGGCTGGGTGCTTGGGTGTACATACATTCAGATACATGCATTTTTGCAGGGTTTTTTAGTCAATTATTGATTGTGTAAGTGAGATCTAGGTTCCATTTTCTATTTTTATTAAATCTTACGACATTTCAAATCAGGGTCAAATCGCTGTTATAGCGCGTATGGGTCTGTCTACTGTGCACGGGGACAGGCGTTATTATAGATTAACGGTATGTCATTTATGTTAGCATTTATCGACAGCATCTACGGACTCTCTCTCGGTCTACCGTCAAAAGGAAGCACAATTCTGCCGCACCAGTAGTATCGTAATGTCGCTTATAAAAAAAGTTGAATGTGACGCAAAATAGCAGCCACGCACACAAAATCTTACCTTTACGTGACACAATGTAAAATGATACTGATCCAAACAGTGACTAGGATCGGGTTTAAATAAGTTAATTCAGCGGACCAGCCACCAGAAAAGATGGTTGTAAAGATTTGTTAAATAGTATCCATTTTTAGAATGAAGAAGTCGACCAGGTCATATGGAGATATCTCTTTCAATAGGTGAGACGATCTACCTGAGTGAAGGATAAACCCAAGGTTCATGAATAGAGTCCAGTATCTACTATCTAGGACAGGAACACGGCTATGACGTAACTTGTCCAAATAGTAGAGTAACTTAGAACAAGCTTAATGTTCGCCAGCTGAGGTACTTAAACAGAGATAGCAATCAAAGTGAATTGGCTGAAGAGCAGAATTTTAGTTTTGTACTTAGGCCTATGTAAGGCTCACGTCCAGGCATTTGATTCTGGGGATAAATTAATTTACACAAAATTTTAGATTTTTGGTTTTTATTGTTTTTTTTATTCTGCACACAGGACTTATATGTCGTGTGCAAAAAGGAAACATATATTTAAACATCTTTCTGTATATTATATTTACTCAGACATAAAGGGCGACGAATTCTGTCTATATGTATGTACCATATGCAATTGAGATTAGGTTCTCCTTATTCTATGTACATAAGAACAAACTCTCGACCTAAGAAAAACGAGTTAAAACCATGGAATCGAGCTGTATTTATTCAAGGTTAGTACAGCCAATGGCCGTGGAAACGTGAATGACAGCGAGTATCGACCCCCAGGATGGCTGTCTTAGTACAGTCAATTGCCGTGGAAACGTGAATGACAGCAAGTATCGACCCCCAGGATGGTTGTCTTATTGGGAGGTTCACGTTATAAGCTGAGGGGTCGGGTTTTATCAATATAATCTTCAAGAAGACCTGACTCTATTCATTCACTTGTGTATAAAATGAAGAAATAACGTATTAACTTGTAAATCGAAAGGATTGTCCATGTATATTTATTTTGCTGAGTAAATGTGTACTCATTCGATGCCGGCTGGAAGCGTCCTTTTATTAGTTGATATTAGACTCGTATATTCCTTTCTTTATGGACAGACGGTATCTTTTCAAAGATTTATTCACACTTTAGAAAGTTAATTGAGCTTTTCATCAATGAAAACACGTTATTACTCGGGTATAATTACTATCAGAACATTATGATTACCTGGGTGGGTACAACTCGGAAAACAGATAAATACTTGGGTCTACTGGTAAATGATAAGGACTAATAGGCGTATAAATAGAATTACAGGTAAATAAATAGCATAATATGTGTATAATTAGGACCAGGACTCGGGCCAAAGTACTTATTACTCGTACTCAAGGTACTTGAGTACAGGGTTTCAAGTAGGTTACTCGTTACTCATTACTCGCTGGGGGACGGGTATTTGTACTTATACTCGAGCACTTGCGTTGAAATGTCAATAGTAAACACTAATGAATATGGGTCATTAATAAGGACTACAGGTAATGAGGTATGTAGTTGTGAACATTTGTCATCATTAAAATCCAGAGGTAATCAGTTATGACTAAAGGTATGTAGTTGTGAACATAGGTCATCACTAAAACTACAGGTAATTGTAGGTGTATGATTAGGACTAGAGTGTTACCGATTTCTATCCCCGGTATATATTTAAGTTTATAGGTGAAACATGGGGACAACAGGTAACCGACTAGGACAATTGGTGTATATTTAGGTCTACATGGGAATAATTAATAATCCTTTTGGATTATACCTGTAGGTGTTTAGTGAGGTCAGTGAGCGAATACCTAGGACTATAGGCAAATGGTTAGGATTGGATGTGTTTAATTAGGACAACATGTGAACAATTAGGACTTAATCTATATAATAAGGACAAGAGGAAAGTGATTTGGATTAAAGGCTATATGATTTTAAATGTATATTTGGGTCTAAACGTTAACAACTAGACTACAGGTGAATAAGTATAACTACACGTATTTCTCTCTTCATTAATTCAATATATACTAAGCACTTCTGGTTATCGATTCGGATTATAGGTGTAACTTAGGTATATAGGTGAATAACTAAAACTACAGAGGAATAATTAGAACTATATCGATTCGGATTATAGGTGTAACTTAGGTTTATAGGTGAATAACTAGAAATACAGGGGAATAATTAGAACTATACATATATACTAAGGACTTCTGGTAATCCATTCGGGTTATAGGTGTTACTTAGGTATATAAGTGAATAACTAGAACTACAGAGGAATAATTAGAATTATACATATATACTTCATTTATTCAAAATATATACTAAGGACTTCTGGTTATCGATTCGGATTATACGTGTAACTTAGGTATATAGGTGAATAACTAGAACTACAGAGGAGTAATCAGTAGAACTATACATTTTCATATATACTAAGGACTACTGCATGGTTATCGATTCGGATTATAGGTGTTACTTTAGGTATATAGGTGAATAACTAGAACTACATGGGAATAATCAGTAGAACTATACATTTTCATATATACTAAGGACTACTACATGGTTATCGATTCGGATTATAGGTGTAACTTAGGTATATAGGTGAATAACTAGAACTACAGAGGAATAATCAGTAGAACTATACATTTTCATATATACTAAGGACTACTGCATGGTTATCGATTCGGATTATAAGTGTTACTTTAGGTATATAGGTGAATAACTAGAACTACAGGGGAATAATTAGAACTATACATATATACTAAGGACTCCCGGTGGAGGCAAGCAAATTTTTCTCTCTTCATTAATTCAAAATATATACTAAGGACTACTGGTTATCGATTCGGATTATAGGTGTATATTGAGGTATTGAGATGAATAACATGGACTATATAATTAGAACTTTATGTGTATATAATTAGAACTACTGGTAATTAATTAGAACTTCGGTATATTTATAGGAATACAGTTAAACAACGATCTAGACGCAATCTAAGGAATGCCGAGATATACTGAGAACGCTTTGCTTATTATAAAAAAAACTTATAAAGTATATAATAATGCCTACAATTAAATACTTAGTAGTGAGGACGACCAGATATTAATTTGGACTACATGTAAATACTCGGGAAGTACCGGTGTACATTTATATAACCAATGAACTACCGAGTATAAGGCGGACTATCGACTAATATTTCAGATAATCGGTGAATAATTACGTCCATTAATTAATAGTAAATATTACTAGTGAATAATTGTGTCCATCGATTAAAATGCAGATTTTCGGAATATAATTAGAAATAAGACGAGTAACTGATGCGACCGGTTTGTAACTAAGATATTTTTAGTGAAATAACTGTATATTCGGAAGGAAAATCAGTTAAATAAATTGGCCGAACATGTTCAGCATTTCCCGTTCAGATGTTAAAGCAAAATGTTTCATAACTTGACTATAATTCGTCCATGTAGGAAACAAAAATATATAAGTATAAATTCGTTTAAATTGTCTATTGGGCATCCTACATAAGTCTTAGTATCAAATAATGTCAATAGTTAGATATTATCAAGGTGTTTTAAGTTATAAAGATGTGTGGTTTAATATTGTATTTATCCTCAACGGACTGATGAGTTTCTATAGCTTGTTATAAAAGAGTGTCGAATATTTGCTGATAAACCCATACTCCATACAGTCCACGCACCAGTGCCTAATTTTTAGATTTTTTCAGCACAAACTTTGTACATGTATCTGTTTTCTACCACACAGCTTTAGCTGTCCTTCAGTGACATCAATGTCCTTATGGTATGTTGGATTTATTTCTACATACCAGAACTTTTGCAGGAGGGATTTTAGATTGACAGATTTGGATGCGGATTATATCCTGGAGTCATTTCACAAATCATCAATATGAATTAAGAAGTTTACCGTATTATTTATACTCTTAACGGTTTTATCTGCTAGGACATAAAATAACGATTGGCAGTATTCAAATACTGCATGTTTCTGGTATGATTTCTCATCTCGAGACTGTCGAGATCTGACCAATCACGAGGCTCTATTCTCAAACATGCAGTAGGCCTATTTGCTTTGTTAGTCCGAATGTATTCGTTCCAGTGTTCAGGGCAAATTTTATTAGCGAAGTACTTTCATTGTTACGCTATATGGAACGGGGCGGGCCTCTGTTAAAGAACACTTTCACGTGACGGGTTAAACGTTTCTGCTTTACCGAAGAACGCTTTCACGTGACGGGTTAAGCGTTTCTGCTTTACCGAAGAACGCTTTCACGTGAGCAAAAAGTAGATTAATTTGAAGGGCAGATTGTTTGTTTGTTTGTTTGTTTGTTTGGGGTTTAACGTCGTACCCAAAGGTATATCACTTATATCACGACGGATGGTCCACTTCGCGTTGTTCCTTGCCTAATTATGGTAGAAAAACCGGGCGGAAACCTCGTAAAAACTACCCCCGCGATTGCTGGAGCCAAATCGTCTGGCTCTCTCATATATCTGATGGTCGACAGACAGACTCGATCCTGTTACCCTTGGAAGGTAGTCTTAGTAATTATCGTCGATCAGAAGTGGACGGCCGGGCTTTTCGCTGTCGTTGTTGTAGTACTGTTTCCCCGAGAATCGTCCCAGAATTAAAACCAAATGATTCCAAAAGTTAGTCGTTCAATCCGAAGGCTACTAGTGAGACATAAATAACAAACAAAATAACACTTTATCTTAGCGTATCACTCAGTCATTTAAAACTGTCTTCTTCTGTCAGTAATACAGAAGACCATCCACAATAACTACACACAACGGGAATGTGAAATTATATGGGCTATCAATGCTAAAGTCTCGAAGAAAGAGAACATTATTTGATCTCTCTGTTTGAACGTAGAATACTCCGGTTTGGATCCTAGAATTAATCTTTGGCGATGGCTAAACAGAGCGGAACTGTGGAAGGGCCATCGCCAAAACAATAATTCCTGCTCATACGACCGTTCCGTACATTTTTAATTTTGACGATTCAGTGTTCCCAATTTTCATTTCTTGAGTGAGCACAGAACTGTCGATCTTATCTAGGCGAAAATAGTTCGTCAGCATAAATTTGCGTATTCTAGAGCCATGTGAAATACGCTAGTTTTATTTAAGAGAGGGGAATAACGGGAGTATTATTTCCCGTGAAGAAAATGTACGATTTGATACATATTCATAGATATGTCAGGGCGGAGCGTAGTCACTGTGATGATACCATGTCACTGGGGAGCGCAGTCACGGTGATGATACCATAGTAACGAGAATCTTGCAAAGATTAAGCCGATTTTCTTTCGACACTTTCACTGACTGGTTGTTGCGCGTGGCTCACCTGCTTCTATTGTAACAGAAATATTCGTAATCTCCGCTACCTTTATTGCGGATAACTAGACACCTTTTGAGAAATGGTCAACTGAGGTCCAGGGGCCAGTTGCTCGAAAGACGAGTAGCCGCTAACACTGGATTAAATTGCTTACACCGGGTTAGAGATAGACCTACAACATAGCGTGACGTCATCTAATAGTGGATTAAGTTTAATAGCGCTTCGAGCAACCGGACCAATATATGGAAACTGGGAGCAATGAATGTTTCGGTGATCTTAGTTACAACCGTGAACACGTAACTTTCAAAGCGTGTTTTTTTTTTCCATTTTTTTTTTGAAGAGTTAAATCTTATGCCAGGATCCACCCCCTCCCGTGGCTGTCCGGTAATGATTCAGCGCCGGACACATTCAATACTGGTTTACTGGGAAGAATGTTTTGTGTCTCACTCAATGTATTCAATTCTCGTATTATACATTATATGCTACTGTGGAGTTTTTTTAAAGATTTTATTTTTTATTGAACTGGGAGGCATTGGATCTGTTTGTAAACCAGGGACGGGAGCCCAAAGCCATACGATCTACCCCCTCCCCCTGTGTGATGACAAAGTAGAACACGACACGGGGAAAGGCCACGAGGGGGGAGGAGGGGGGTAAGAACCTCATGAAAGGTTTGCCTACTTGATACCTGACGCTCGATCACAGTAAAACTAGACTTTAGAGGATAATGTAACACGTCACGCAATTCCAGTTTGAACCACTTTTATGTAAGGGAATGGAGAAAGCGGTTAGATTTTTACATTGTCTACATTGATTTTATTAATAGCTAACCGACGCCATGATATGATTGAACTGAGTAAATTGATCACGTGTCTCTTCAAATGGGTTTTTAGTAAAATGCAAAGTTAAATATCAGCAATAGTTTGATGATCACTGACAAGATTTGCATGCATGGGGCAACTCAGACAAAACTCTCAGGAAAGTGTGTATGCGAGGAGGGCAGCCGGGCACTAATTCTACCGGGGTTGGGGCAGACATACCTTCTATCTTTGTATATCTTGTCGATGTTACTCAATGTCGCATTAATCACCACTGTATTTATAGGGACATCAATCGGCTATACAAAGTCATTATTTTATTCATACTTAACCCTGCATCTGTTCAATTTGTTTTCGCGGTATGTGCGGACAACACTAAGATATTTTAGAATAAAATAGAAGGCATGCTTGCGCTATGAAGCAGAAGTATGGGGTGGAACTGAACACTTGCAAGATAGCTTAAAACTATGACCTGGCTTTATTGTAAAACTAACACTGCGATCATTCCTAATATACACGTTTCTGCTTTACTGGAGATCGCTTTCACGCGACCAAAAAGAAGATTACTTTGAAGGGAAGATTGTTTGTTTGTTTGTTTGTTTGTTTGTTTAATTGATTGATTTGGGTTTAACGTCGTACCCTAAGGTAAATCACTTATATGAGTACGGATTGTCCACTTCACACAGTTCCTTGCCTAATTACGATGGAAAAACGAGAGGAAACCTCTTAAAAATCACTCCTGCCAATCGTGTGACTCTCTCAGATTCCTGATCGTCGACAGGCGGACTAATTTCCCGTGAACCTTGAAAGGGCAGAATAATAGTTGTCCATGTCCCGCGCTACAGCTTGCAGAAATACTTTTATCTTTTCAATTTATTTATTTAAAGGTGGGTGCGCGACCATACTAAGATATTTTAGAATAGAATAGAAGGCAAGCTTGCGCTATGAAGCAGAAATTTTGGGTAGTACTGAATTTATGATTGTAAGATGGCTTAAAATTATGACCTGACTCTATAGCAAAATTTCACTGCGATCATTCAAAATATACTTGCAAGCGGAAGAACAGTGGAGCATGATTTCCTGTCGATCAGATGCGGGCATATGTATTGTGCATTATAAGGTCACCTATCCAAAGAGAGTGGCGATTGGAAACCTGTCCGCATGGCCCTATACAAGACAGATGTGCGCCACTGTGTGTATATCATATATATATACATATATGGCCTATGTTTAAACAACTAAAGACACAAGGGGAAATAACGAATCGCTTATTAAAAATTAACCATTTTTGCAAGTTGTCTTGCTCCTTTTGGAGTTGAGAAAGTTCTGATACGTGGATAATATTTTGTGTAGCTGTATTATATTATTCACTTGTAATAGTGAAGGACCAGCGGCCGCGGTTATATGGTTAAAGGATCAGACTACCAATCCTACTTCGATATACACTGAAGTTCGAGCCGTCTTTCGACCTGAGATATATTAAGGATTCGCACGATGTGGCTCCGACAATTCGCGGGAATGGCTTTTACTAGGTTTCCTCTCGGTTTTCCACCGTATTTATGCTCCATGGCCGTCAACTCTTTATGAAGAGCTATCCGTTCCCCTCGCTCAGTTCGTCCTTGACTGGCTTCTCATTACCAGGGATCGTCCATTTATTCGCTCCATGGCGGTCAGCTTAAGGGAAGAATTACCCTCTTCGCCCGGCCCAGTCTCCTCCTAACTTAGTGTCAAGACAGGGACGTGCACATGCACATTTCACGCAGATTTACTGTCATTTACACTTCTGATATTTACTGTATTATCACGGTATTAGCTTAACGAATAAACACAGGTATAGAATTGCTTTAGTTTAACACTCGGGAGGCTAGATGCATGCCCTAAAAAACTTTTAGTAATTCGATCTTCCCGGCCTTTACAATCTCCTGCACAAATGTTATTCTTTAAATCACAATTAGTGTTACGTACTTCAACTGATTTTATGAATCTCAATTGACTTTATATACGGCTAATATTCACTAGCTAGTCCTTAAAATAGTTTAATTGTCATTTTATTGGGACTTTTACGGGATGTACAGCATTTATATGAAATACGCATAACGTCAGTGCATTAGAGAGGTGATGTGTATATGAATATTAAATGTTCGTCATAGGACATGCTGAGAATTATAATCACTAAGAGAAGATGTATCGGGATGCACTTAACTGATCATCTCACCTGAAAGAAGAGTCTACCTGGGCGAATTAGTGGAGAGAGAAACGGCTCTTAGCTGGCCGCCACGCGTCACACTACTTCGGTCACATGATACTACAGGTAGACAGTTGAATTGACCTATCTCTTTGACACGATATGCCATAAAACTAGTGTTTATTACTAGGACTTAGGTACACACGTTTCACCTACCTGTCTCTGACAGTAAGCTATGTAAGAGAGCAGCAGAGGCCCAGCTAGTCATATCGCTTCTGTCCGAGGGGCCAACGCTGCCAGGAGAATTGAGGGAAAGTCCTCTGTACATCAAGGCCTGATATTAGTCGATTATCACTGGAGATTAATATTTGTCTGTAATAGCATCCTGGGTCTGACAGTTCAAGCCATAGCAGCTACATGTACGCGAAGAAGGACTGATTTTAAGCGAGGCGTTCGATGCTTTAGTAGGCCTACTGCACATTAATTCGAAACATTTACAGGAGACTGATTAACTTTCTTTAACTTGGCTGTGGACACAGGTGATTGATTCAGCGACAGCTCCAATACGATCCAGTAATTCCCTGACAGCATTTGTCAGCCTCGCCCGGCTGTTTCTGTGTGGTCACAGGGCATCTCATCCACGTGTCTTGGACACTCAGTGAACAGTGAGATTTGTATCGTACTTGGAAGAATAATAATTGTTTGCAGGGAAGTTTTGAAGCAGATATATAAATCCCATTGTAATCCAGCGAGATTTCTGACAGTTCGTCCTTGCTTATAAAGTAAAATGAAGACTATAAACTTAGCTCCAGTAAACACGATGGCAGCCCAAAGGGGTGTAAATTCGGGTGGCGTTGGATGGCAGTTACCCATTGAGATATCGAAATACATGACAACCCCACCCATCAGTCCGGCCAGCTTGTCAGCCATTCTTCACGGCCAGCCCATGTTGACCAGCCCAACGGTCAGTAGCTCGGGTTCCGATACTTCCGGTCAGTCTTCGCCTGTTGATATCAATCTTCTTTTACAAACCAGGTAAGCTGTTTCCAAGGTCAACACACTTTCGTAGATTTTCCATTCCGTCGAATTGGCCCGTATATTGCGTTATACTTATTTAAATATACCGGTTTTGTCTTCCTGTAAATATTATAGCCCCTTCTTTAAGATAGCAATCAAGGACTTTTAAAACTGAAGCGATCTCTGTGACGTCATGCACACCCGTGCCAATGGATGCTAGTTTCTTCTCATCGTTACTTCTCTTGTTGTTCAAATGATCGATTTAATATTTTTAATGTTTCTAATGCCGCGTTGATGTTTTGGTAATTTTTTTTAATCATTCATCGGAGATATCATTTGTTGTGGAGACATTTCTGTCAAGTTAATCTTGTTTTTATATAAATTTGATAAAGTTGTTGAGATAACCAATATAGTCATTTTTGTGACAGACCTTTTGATGGTCTAGAAAACCTGTACATCCGGGTAATCAATGTGGAGTCATGTATGTGCTCTCTGAGCTGTGAAAATGTCTACTTTGTAAAGCATGTAATCCAGGTGAAGAGATTGAGTTATCTATTGAATTCGGCCAAGAGCATTTTGTATTCATATTTAGTCCTAGTATTAAATAACAGGAGATGGAGGAAAGGGGTTTGTGTGTGTTGGTGTGGGTGGGTGGGGAGCGGGTCGGTCCCGATCCGACTGAATAATTCACGGTTGCGTTCGAATTTTCCCCGCTGGGAATAATTTGGAAGCGTTTATACCCAAAACTCCCAAATCAGTTTTCTGCAGGTTCGTAAGTTCGTTATTGTTTGCTAGCGCTACAGGTCTACGGTTCCCCAGCTGTCCCACTGGGCATAATGAGTGTGTCTTCTAGTAGGCCTAATATATGAGCTTGTGTGCCTATTGAGTTGGGTGTTTTCACAGGAAAAGAACTTGTACATTTTTTCACCCATAAAGTTGAGGACCTTCTTTCGCTCGTAGATAAGGGTATGTCTTTACCAATAAAGTTGGGGGCATTTTTTCGCCCAATGGGACGGAGATTTTATTTCTCCCCGTAGACCTGAGCGCATGTTGAAAATCTTAAAGCAACTCAATGCTGGTGTTTATCCATCTAATCTGGGGTTTTTTTTCTATAGAACGCTTATGTATACGAAAATGCTATGGTTGTATAGTCGATTATGCGTGTCGTACGAGGCCAACATATCAGAATGTGAAACACTTTTTTGTTGTATTTGTATGTACTGTGTGTATTGACAATCAACATGCATACATGGTGGATTTGCTAAGATGAAAATGTTTACAGACAAAACGAGACACAGCAAAAGAAAATGTGTCCTGGCCAGGTATTTCTATACATAGATACTTGAAATGATGAATCAGATTCTGTTTTTATCATTCATAAAAGGCGAATGAAATTTGCACTTTGACCATTTGTGTGATAAGTACTTTTGGTTATTAATTCATCGTATAAAATCGACACGAAAGGATGGTAAATGATCTGGAACTATATTTTTGTTATCTAAGTTCTTATAGGATGAATTGAGATTGAATATTGCCCACTTTTCCCCATTGTTTGTTCAGTTCTGTTCGTGTGTCAGGTTTACGGTGTAATGTAGAACATGTCATTATATAGGTCTATTCATGGCGGGCTCAGATTCTAAGCGAAACTCTAAACTCAAAAAATCAAAGCTCATGTGTCATCTCAAATATAAGTTTGACGAGACTTACGTTTGAAAAATATCCTGATTGACATGGAAACAAATTACCCCCACAAACTACCGATTACCACAACGGCATACAGATGAACTCCCACTACCCATATAACATCCCTGATGTCTTACAGGTTACCCTAACTCATAAGAGTACATCACAATAACTACATATTATCCAGACGAATTACAGGTTATCTTGGTTAAGCTAGAGAGTACCCACACCTCACGACAACAGAACCAACCAACTACAGATTACCCCAACCAACTACAGATTATTCCAACCAACTACAGATTACCCCAACCAACTACAGATTATTAAATCCATCTATAGACTACTCCAGGCAACTACAGATTACCCCCACCAACTAGATAACCCTAACCTACTACAGATAATCCCACCAACTGGACAGCCGCAACCCACTACAGATTTCCCCAACCAACTACGGATTACCCCCACCAAATAGATTACCCTAAACTACTACAAATTTCACCAACCAACTACATATTAGCCTACCTAACAAACTACAGATTTCTCCCCCGGACTTTACATTTTTAAACGAAATACTGATCACTCCGACAGGACTGACAGTTGTGCGCATGATATAGTTACTTAGAAACGCAATGTATAAACTAGGTCCACTGATCTATGACTAATCTTTGTAAAGATTTCCATATTACACTCGTCGCCTCGTGTTCCCGTCAGACAGTTCTAGACATATGATATTCATGTACATTATGCAACGTTTTGCCAGACCTAGATGTAAATGTAAAGACGGGCAATTTTGACACAATAAGAATATCCGGGGATTTATTTAAAGAGTTTATCCTTAGGGTGGTTTATGCCACGTTTAATATAAACAGATTGTAAAGGCTGCTTGTAATTATTCAAACTGTGTATTATAGCTGGTATTTGACGAAGACATCAAACACAGAATCCAGCCCGTCAGAATTCTGTTTGCATAGACAGACTTAAAAGGAGAATGATTCGCATGACGATATGTTAAACGGTTGCAGGAGGAAAAGTTTGTTTGTCTGACTATTTAGGGGATTAAGCCGTTTTAAAAGTTATATCAGTCCCATCGATGTGTGACAACGCCATGGAGGAAAGAAACAAGACCGGAAACGAAGTGACTTCGTGTTGCCCTAAAATCCATAGAGCACCTGTTAGGCCAACGCTGATTCTCCCACCATTCGGCCTCACTACATGTATGAGCGTTTCTAGTCTTATTTAGCAGCGTACAATATCAGACTGTCGAATCTTAACGGTCACAGACAATTCCTATATCAGTAAGTTAAACTATTATGTTTCGGACATGATACACTTTTGTTACTTATTGTAGTATTTCGGCTATGATTTTTGACCACGTAAGTCATACAGATGCAAAAAATACGGTAAAAACGTCAACCAATGAAAACATCTTTAGAAACCTCATTTGCTTGTTACTAGGAAGCATACAAGTTCTGTACTGGGCTCCGTTGACAAAAGCTTTTACATTTAAACACATTAGCTATAGTCGGTGTCACGTAACAAGACAGTTGTATCAGATAAAGTCGATGAAAAAATAACTTATGTTCACTGAACGTTTACAGGACTATGGTTAGTGAACGAAACGGGGACAGTTCTTTTACTGACGAAAATATCCTGGATTTCACGCCAATGTATCCCCTAACGTAATCGTTATATAGAGACACTCATGAATAAAAAATGCACGGTATGTAGTGTGGATAACAAGAAGTAAGTTACAACTTACAAAAATTGTCCGTTACAAAATTAACGGACATGAAAGACGGCTTGATTATTGGGATCGGGTATAAGCTTATTGGGCGAAAGTGAAACGCCTTTATATTTGTGAAACACTTATATATTTTGGATAAATGAAGAGAGAAACATTTGCTTGCCCCCACCGGGATTCGAACCCGGGACCTTTGGGGAAGTAAACGCCCTCTAAACGTATATATGTGGGAAAGCTGCTTCAATCTAAGCATATGTATTAGGGGTAATTACAAACATCTAAACCGTTATATTATTTTGGGGATGTAATCAACCTTTGAAACAGATCTATGTGAGGATGTTACCACGATCTAAACATATGTTTGTGTTGAAGTTACCTACCCATAAACCAATGCATTTGGTGAAATAGACATATATATGTGTGTGTGCATTTTACAAGTGTTTTATGAGAGTCTGTGTCTTTTCACCATTTTTTTTATAATCCATTTTTATGACACATTCTAAAAACAAACCCAGCCACGTCAAACCAATTCTACTTCATACTCTCCGATCAAACCTTACCATGTCGACCTCTTGCTAGAGAATAAGGCTTACATGACAAATTAGGATTTCTCAAGATGGCATACCTTTCTTAACGAAGGCATGTTTTCGAATGGCTTCACTGCTTCCAATTAGACGAGTTATATGTAGGTGTAAGCAGAATTAGCTTCATTAAGTCTACTCTGACACGTTTTAATGTATGTGGAGTCTTACTTAAACTGCTTCTAGTATACAGATTACACCCAATGAATAGTTATACATAACTCTCTTAATTGCAACTGAAAGAAGAAATATATTGGATAATGTGTATCCGAAAGTGACGTTACAGAATATGATCATTCAGGATACCGCGAGACTTGATTACGCTAGACTTCATTGCGCGATCTCGAGACGACGCCGATGACCCTGCAACCTCGCGCTCCATTCGGTCGATAGCGACACCTAAGTTAAAGATAAGACAAACATCTCATATTGCTTTAATCTCTCAACAGTTACATATCGTTAAGTGTGTGTTTTTTTAAAGGCACATTTGTTTTTGTTTTTTACTTTAGACTATGTTTGTCCTAATGTTTGGTGTTCATTATTTTATTGTCTACCGTGAATGCATCTCCGGTTTTCCCCTGCGGAGATCGTGACCTAAAAATCCTGTATTCAATGGTTTCCAGCTGAGTAAACAGTTAATACAGAAAGCACGACTTCAACTGAAACAGTCTGCATGTTTACATGTTTATAAATGTAGATAAAGCAAGGTTTCCCATGCATCCACAGCAAGTCAAACCTAGTCCATTTAATTCACAAAAAATTATCATTGAAATATCAATCAATCAATTATTAAATCAATAAACCAATCAATCAATCAGTCAATAATAATAAATAATCAACCAATATATCAATCCACAAGCAATCAATCACTCAATTCACCCAGCAATCCACCAATCAATCAATCAAACAATCGATCAATATATCAATTAAACGACCAACCAACCAACCAACCAACTAATCAATCAATCAATCAAGAATTCATAAATAACCAACAAATATATCAATCCACCAAGCAATCAATCCATCAATCAATCAATCAATCAATCAACCAATCAATCAATCAATCAATCAACCAATCAATCAATCAATCAAGCAATCAATCAATCAGCCGACCAATCAATCATAAAGCCATACAATCAATCGATCAATCTTAGAATCTTACGTAAATCCTCTGCAAGGACTTAAGTAATCAATCTTTTTAATCTTATCTAAAGTTGTTAGGTGGCGCTTCAACTCTCGACAAATCACATAAACTATAAAACAAATTGCCTGGTCGCTCTCAATAGCTAGTGTCTTTATGTAACTTACTGGCAACATTTTTGCAGGTTGATTTAAGATGTTTATGGTTTTGTTGGGTCGTAATGTAACTCTGCTTAGATTATGCTATTTTTTTATGTTATGTGTCATTGAAATGTATAAATTATTATGCAACCTTTGAAACTAAGTCAATTACTAGTATTAAGTTTTTATTTGTGTGTTATTTTAACGTATTTTCAAAACCTGTGCATCTGTACTTTTTGGTGAATCTGTATGACTTGTTGAGACTGGAGTATATATTCACACCTGAAATAATCAGTCTGTCACATAGGTGGTGATTTACCTGAGACAGAATAAAGTAACTAGATTATATGATGAATCTCGGGTTATGAATATTAATGCCTAATACCTAATACCACATGCCGAAAATGAATTACTTCCAACAGCCGAATGTTACAACCTCAATCACACGCGGTGTTGTTTGAGAACTATATAATAAGACATCGACATAACCCTGCGATTAACTTAGAATATCTAGTTAACTGGGTGAAAATAAACAATTATTTAACTTTTTATAATGAAACGTAAATCAATTATATAGTTACTCATGATTTAAATTCTACTTTCGAGAAGGACCTTTAAACTGTTAGATCAAATTCCTATCCGGACTGCAATATCATTAATTTGTCAGACAGGCACAGTGCTGATTATATCACACTGACAGGCACAGTGTTTATTATAGCACACTGACGGGCACAGTGCTGATTATATCACACTGACAGGCACAGTGCTGGTTATATCACACTGACAGGCACAGTACTGACCATATCACACTGACAGGCACAGTGCTGTTTATATCAAACTGACAGACACAGTACTGACCATATCACACTGACAGACACAGTGCTGGTTATATCACACTGACAGGCACAGTTTTAATTATATCACACTGACAGACACAGTGCTGGTTATATCACACTGACAGACACAGTTCTAATTATATCACACTCACAGGCACAGTGCTGGTTATATCGAACTGACAGGCACAGTGCTGGTTATATCAAACTGACATGCACAGTACTGGTTATATCACACTGACAGGCACAGTGCTGGTTATATCACACTGACAGACACAGTGCTGGTTATATCACACTGACAGACACAGTGCTGTTTATATCACACTGACAGACACAGTGGTGGTTATATCACTTTGACACAGTGCTGGTTATATCACACTGACAGACACAGTGCTGGTTAACACTTGCTCTCGTGCCATATACCGCAATCCTCCCATTTACCGAATTCCTCCCATTTACCGAATTCCTTATAAATAGCAAATTCCTCTCAATTCCTCCCATATACCGAATTCCTCACACATACCGAATTCCCCACATAAACCGAATTCCTCAAACATGTATACCGAATTCCCAAATTCCTCACACTTACCGAATTCCTCACACATACCGAATTCCCCACATATACCGAATTCCTCACATATTCAAAATACCTCATATATACAAAATTCCTCACATGTACCGAATTCCTCACAGTTTGTATAGATTCTAGTTTACTGTTCGCCAAAGTTGAATGCCCCAAGTCAATACCATTAATGGCACCGCGAGAGCAGGGCAACATAAAGTTACACATAAAGCTAAGCTGCCTCTATCAAATTGTATATCCAAGTTCTATTGGCTAGCTTAATGTTTCAGCCTATATTCGTGATCGTCAGGTCGCTTGTCGACACATGTTACTATTAAAGAAGGAAGAGAACATTTGAATACTTCGTGTAAATGTACTGGTTAATACGATCCTAACCCATTGATAACGTTAACGTTACCCCAAAGAGAGACACAGAGGGATCAGCTGTATATTAGAGGGATTAACCAATATTGACCCATAAAACATCGCAATAAATAGGAAATACTTAATAAAAGAAATAAAGTAGTTAAGTTTAGCATTGTGTTAAATCTGAAAAGCTACTAGAATTTCACATTAATAATTTTTTAAGTTTTTGTGGGAGTCCCCTATCTTAAATTGTAATAGTTGTTTTATGTATTACACAGAATGGCGATCGTGTAGTTATATTTATTCACCCCTTCCCCCATTCGCCTTCTTCTCTGTTGTTATCTGTTTAAATACATAAGCTTGGTTTTTGTGTTTTACAGGATGGAGTTGGTGTGGCACGGAGAGTTTGACCGTCTATTCAGTCAGTATTACCCACACGCCTGGTACCTAGTGCCCACATTCTACCCACCCAGTGACAGATGGCAGACCTTCAAAGACAGTGCGAAAGTGAGATTCTCGTGCCAGGTCAGTTTTACATTCTGAACTCCACTTTTCGTAATACATCCAATGACCATCCTGTTTCGCGTTATTTACCTGCCAGATTTGTCTTATTTCTTTTTCAAATCAAGCTTTCGATAGCTTAGAAAAAAAGATGTTTCCGAAGAACTGGAATGTTCTGGGTTTAGATCCAGACATATCGCTGGTAAATGACGTGACACACTATTGGTTATTTGGATTGAACTGGCTTAACAGAGCTATGGTAAAGATGCCGGAGCTATGTTAGTTGATTCGATGTGCACCAAAGACATGTTGCGGTTGTTGAGTCTCTATAGCTAGCATAACGATCTGTTGTTTCTACTTGCTCATAAAAAGAGAGATAGAGAGATGTTGTCGAAGTTTGTGCCGAAATAGACTGGTTTTGTCGACGTTTCTGTTCAGATAGACGGGTGTAGTCGATATCTCTTTTGAGATATACGGTGTTGTCAACGTTTCTGTTGAGAAAGACGGGTATTGTCGACGTTTCTGCTGAGCAAAACGGGTGCTGTCAACGTTTCTGATGAGCTAGAGAAGGGTGTTGTCAACGTTTCTGTTGAGTTAGAGACGGGTGTTGTCGACGTTTTTGTTGAGATATACAGACGGTGGTTGTCGACGTTTCTGTTGACATATATTCACGGGTGATGTCGATATTTCTTTGGAGTTAGACGGTGTTGTCAACGTTTCTGTTGATGTTAAATGAACAATATATTATACAGTATACCATTTTAATAGAGATTCATCTAATTCGAAATCTCTATAGATATTGTCCCCGCCGTGTATTGTCCATCATTAGAGTTACGATGTGCTCCCTGACAAAAGGTTTCGAGGTCAAAAAAGCTTCAAAAGTGTGCTTGGTAATTTCCCGAGATCTCAGGAAATAGACGAAATTTTCATCTCTGAACACTTTCTGCAAAATGTCCTGTCACACAAAACTGGGTAAGGTATCGTACATGTCTACTCACTACCTACGCCAGTCATATGCCGGTCAATACAGGCTAATAAGAAGCCCTTTAGTGTTATTGATTCTTTTTTGTTCCATTTAGAGACTCAGTCTGAGTCAAACCACGTTTAAATAAGTATTACTTGTATATAAATATCGGGGTCAAGTACCCCTAAATTCACGATGGTCACTGGCTAACTGCACAATGCAAACCCAGACAATTAAAATATGAGGCTATGGTGTTAGACTTGCCTAAGCTTGTTCGACAGGCATAACATATACCGAAGGCTGTTCTATGTGATTGGCGAACTAATCGACGCCATTCGTTATATGATTTGATCAGATCTACAGCTTACCCCAATAAAATATGTTCCTGAAAAGTTCATGAGTAGACCATTGGTCCTGTTATTCAAAGGTCCAGGCTTCGATCATCGGTACAGACACACATACATTTTTCCGTTTATCTATAAATTTATAAATGCCAAGACATACATGCACACAAAAGGACGTGACTTTAATGTTTATGTGTTTGACATACACCTAGAGAGATTGGGGGCCTTTTCTTGGGAGACAATTTGGGTCTTTCTCTCATGAGACACATTGAAGGTCGTGTTGGCCCCGTCAGCTAAAGGTATTAGGTTCGATCTAAGGTGGAGGAATGCAATGGGGGTCTCATAATGTGAAAAAGGGGGCGTTGCAGACAGTCTTTTGACGTCAAGACGGTCGAAATTCATGTCTGAGTTAGTTACGTCAAAATGGACAAATGTGTGTGGCGTCATTTACAATCGCCACTATCACGAATTTTGTGACGAAATAGAACCGCCTTTCCAAGATTATATGACCTCCCGTGCCAACTATCCGATACTCCAGTTGTTTCCTGCTCTACATTTATAAAATATATAAAGAGGGAGATGGATTGATTAATTGTTGTTTTACGCCGTGTTTAAGGATATTTCACTTATACAATGGCCGTGTTTTCCAACATTAATTGACACTAGCACAACCAAGATGTGAAGTGTTTTATAATGTTGGAAAGTTAATCTTTCTCCAGTGCTTAGTAAAGACAGCATAACTACTCTTCAATCAAACTGCCCTTAGACAGAGGGCTATAGAGAGGGAAGGTATATTTCTGTGGACTAAGAGCTTTAAAAGAACTGTTTAACTCCGATATAAATGTACATGGTGATTTATAACCGTCACTGTTACAACGTACTAGTCATGTAGGCACTGCCTGATTTACACAGACATTTATATACACATAGATTTCACTCATGCTTATAAACTAATAAACATCTATAGAGTAAACATTGGCTATAGCCTATCAGACATTCATAACCCTTCATGAGAGAGAGAGGTTGTCTGAGATGTTTAAAATTAGAAGTGAGTATATCTTATATCCATTGTGACTTCCGAAGAGTGTGTCGGGAAATGGGTTAGTGAGTTATGTCGGATGTGGCGTCAATTCACGCTTTGAGGTTAAATGCGTCTCAGCACATAACCCTCGATATATTTACCCTAACCCTCAGCCTAAAACCTTTCCCTGAATCTCACTCTGAATGGGAATCTAACCCTAACTTTAAACCTAACCCTCAACCTATCCCATAACTCATAACTAAACCTGAATTTAAACCTAAACCTTATTCTGAAGTTCACCCTTACTTTGAACCGGATCCAGCTTTGGATTACCCTAACTTCTAACCAAAGCCCTTACTGAACCATTCTTAATTCTGAACCTCAATTTTACTCTGAGCCAACCCTATTTTTCAACCTAACCCAAACTCTGAGCCAATCAAAACTCTGAACCTATTCTTGTTTTGAACCTCACCCTTACTTTAAACCTAAACTTAATTTTGAAGCTAACCTTAAATCTAAACCTGAATCCGACCCTAACCTATAATCTTACTCTAACCCTAACCCTGAACCCTGACACAATTCAATCCCTACAAATTACGCCATATCACACACAGTGAGAGACTCAGTAAGTAACCTAATATCTCAGGCCTATTCATCCTGCCGATGTTCTATTTACCGAAATTCAATATTTCATCAGCATTCAAACATTACGTATATCTGAAGATATATCAATATGTTATTGATCCAAATTAATTACCATTTTATTTCAAAGCGGACAAAGGGATATCATTGTCTGAACATTTTTAAAGTGATATTCAAGAAATTTGAAGAAAGTTTAGTTAAATGCCAAGTTTGAAACAAGCTCAGCAGAGTAACATCGTTGACTTTATAATTTTGTTATATTGATATTTGCAGCTTACTGATTTACTTTGAAGTATAGTATCAAAGTCCAACGAACGTGTTTTCTGCGAAATGCATATTGACAAGGTTCTCAATTCCTGCAACAACAAAAAACGGAAAACGTGCCAGTAGACAAATGACAGCAATTGTTTGTTTATTCAGGCATGTATGTTTTTGAAACTATATACCAGTGAGATCTCTAAATTCAATTTACGAAAAGAATAAGGGTTCTAGACCTACGCAGCAAAATAAATACAAAAAATACAAAATTGAGAGCTGCCTGTCGTAATGTCGGTTAGTCGCACTGCAATAAATTATATAACGACTATGTTCACAGTGCACATCTATAAGGTAATCTATATTAATGGTTTTCAAATCAACGGGAACCTACCCAATGAACAACGGGTAACTTGTTGATAAATTTACTAAATCAGCCAACGTTTTACGCGCATAGAAAGGCTCCATAGCCGACCCTAGAGAAAAGGAAAATTCTTCATACTGTCAAAACGG
Source organism: Mopalia vespertina (assembly GCA_030265115.1). Taxonomy (NCBI): domain Eukaryota; kingdom Metazoa; phylum Mollusca; class Polyplacophora; order Chitonida; family Mopaliidae; genus Mopalia; species Mopalia vespertina. Next base: position 8,823 of record JAQQZZ010114196.1, on the reverse strand, counting down.
TGTCGCACCCTTTTGTAGCTAAATGGAAAAGTAATTGTGTTCGTCATTTTGTTACCACCAAGTACCATCTAGCTTCTCAACGCAGACTGGAACTTTGAGATAAACCCGCGCCATCACTATGTTGCCTGGAAGTCACGAGGCGCCGCTCTAATGCTAGCCACAGCTACGAAAAATTCCAGCTGCTTAAAAATTTGAAAATGTGTTTTGTGAGTCTACATAAAATATATTTTTTTGGAGTTAATTTAAGAGTAATTAAATTTGTTAGTTTCTTTAACAAATGAATTGAATTGATCTACAGCTGAATGACATCATAGCAAGATCCCGTAACGCGTTGTATTTATACAGTTGTTATTTGCCTGGCGACGACCGCACAATTTTCGGTAATTTACAGTATAATACTTTATTTTACATTGTCATTCAAATGTGTCCTGGTTTATGACCAAGGGGTCTAACGCAAGTCAGGGAGGTACAACGGCGAGGGTTTAAACCAAATGAACGTTGGGCGGATGTTTCGGCACAGTTCGGAAACATGTTACATACAACATTTATTTATGATGTAGACTGTGGGGTTTCACTCCTAACTGATTGCCAAATAAATTCGTCCTGTAGTAACTCTTTATACACCCATGTTTCATTTCAAATCAGTTCACGTACGGGTAAACTATGATATAACTTATTTTTTGTCTACTGTTTTTTAAAAGAATGGATAGGCTACATCTCGTTTTGTGTCGACAGAAATTAGGCCTTCTCAGAAAAATTTAGAAAATGAAGCAATCGTCACTTACAACCCAAACCCCACCCCACCCCCAAGGCAATCGCTATGTACATATGTAGTTCACTTAAAGAGCGTAGCCTGTGAGCCAAAGTTCCAGGTTCGAATACTGGTTGAGACATTTCCCAAAACTAATAAAGTATATATGTTTATTTTAGAAAAAGAACACTTTGCTTGCCTCCATCGGGATCAATATATATTTTGAATAAATGAAGAGAGTATATATATATGCACTTTAACAACAATGTACCCAAGTTCGTAGGCCTATATCTGGTGAGATTGGGGTAAAAATACGAACAGTATAGGTTTGTTGAGACCATGACTTACGGTTTGCACTGGCCCTGCGATGACGCGGCAAGTTTCGCTATACATTCACCTACTTATAACAATTCCACGCGACTCTCCACACTTTACACAGGACCTCGTCCTCATTAAATTTCCTACTGACGTTTTATACTGGGTGATAAATTTCTGTTATGGCCCGGTGAATCAGCCTCAGGTCTTATTATGTTAAATGCATGTTCTCACCACACTGGTAAATATGTTTTGTTAAGTTGAATCAAAGTTGCACACGGGTTATTATGTAAAAGTCCGGGGATAATCCCGTGTTTCAAATAAACTGTCAAACATGGTCTTCCATTGATCCTTATGTAGAGTTGTTGTGGGTATTCTGTGCTAGACTACCTTTTAACAAGCACTGTCGTCTTACCGACGAGGCAGAGGACATTAAAGAATAAGCAATACGTCTGAGGCTACAATAAATACCCCACTGATTTGATTATCTTGGATATACATTTAAAAAAAACATAATTTGGGGACTGCATGCAGTTAAGTGTTTTAAGTGTCCAATTAACAAGGCTCTTGTCCGGCAGTTTGTTCCAAAGCCACGGGTTCGACTTTCAGAGGAGGCGTATTAATTTGTCTTCATCTACACTTTACAAGATATACAGTTAATAGCTTCTCTATTTAGCCAATGTTAATGACTTTTAAAATCGTATCCGATATCTTAGGGCTGAGAATCCCACTAGAACCACACAAAATTATTGCCGGAGTGCTGCGCATACAGATGTACAAAATCGCACAACAAAGGATGCCTATATCGGATAAGTCTCTATTTCCCGGAATCACAGAAACGTTTATCAACTCCTCTAAAATTCTGGTAGCTTACTGTCTTGAATCATATTTCAGTGTAGCTGTAGGTATTGTTAATATATGGAAGTATCGCAGCCGATTTATGTCATCTAACAAACAACATAATTCTATATTATTACATCTTAATGAATATTTATACAAACAGCATATTGTGCTTAACACGGTAATGTTCTAATATGTATACGATAAGCGTGTATTATTATAGTAACGAAATGCTTCTCTTCTTTTATTGGCAGTGCGGTCACGGTTGGACTTCCATGAAGGGACGGGTCATATTTTGGTTTCATCTCAACTACAGCACGAATTCTGGTTACGTTCTCTTCAAACTATACGGTCAGCAGTGTATGCGCTGTAAAAACGGATGTTTTGAGCACGCTATGTGGTACCCAGAAGAGGTCATAAAAGTAAGTCATTATTTAGTTATTTATTTATTGATTTGATTAATTAATTAATTAATTTTTTTTTATATATATATATATTTTTCACTCATTCATTTATTCATTAATTCTTTTTTTCATTTTTTACGAATATTATACCCCACTTGATGCTCCAGTATTATAACAAGCCCTTGATAAGAGCAATGAGCAATTTATTTGGAGTCACCGTGACACAGTTAACCTATATGTATCTGACACAACCCTGAATTGTCAAGTTAATGTAAAACGATGGTATAATCAATACATGTACCTAACACAAATATTATACTTCTATATGTCAGAAATAGGCCAAATCATCTCCACATTCTCGACAATAATCAACAATGTATGTCATCAATGATCAGGACATCAAAGTAATAATATCTGCACATCAAGACATTTTATCCGCACATCAAGACATATTATCCGCACATCAAGACATTTTATCCGCACATCAAGACATTTTATCCGCACATCAAGACATATTATCCGCACATCAAGACATATTATCCTCACATCAAGACATATTATCTGCACATCAAGACATTTTCCTCAAGTTTATTTCCACACGTTGTGTACAATACTGAGATGTGCTTTTTATACTAATTTATAGGTGTACTAAACAAGCCTCAGATTGAGTGCTTAATTTTGAAGTGGATAGAATAGTTTGTAAATTGATTTAGAATTAACCTGAAAGAAGTGAAGTGAGATAAAGTGATCTTATCCTTGAATGTGTTGTCTATGACAGCCCCCTCCCCCCCTGCCAAAAATAATAATAATACATTATATTATTTCACACATAAAGTTTATATTCATGATATTTTTGTTTTCTAATTATAATCTTGTATTATTGTTGTAGGTTATAGGAAACGTTTACAACCGAGTAGGACAGATTTACTATGGCTTCGTTCGCCCACCGCTTCGTATAGACCGGCGCGCCGGTAAACCGCGCAATCAACATAATGCTGATCTCTGTCAGGCCTGTAAAGAAGGGCTATGCAAGGAAGAGTGGGCCTTCACGTGATGATAGCGCCATCTAGTGTCATCAAATATCCACCAATCATCTTCCAAAGATCAAGCACATTTACATTTTGAGGCTGTACAGTCGATGGCTATGCAACATACGTCTACCGCAGAACACAACAGCTGTAATATTTCCAGTGTTGAGAGGCAGTGGCTCAGTGTAGAGCAAAATTCCACATTTGTTTTTATTATTTGTACAATACTTTGATTGTTTTGTGTTGATGTTTGTTTGTTTTTTCGCTTGAGTTGTCGTGAGTTTATCGTCATGTTGTTCTGTTTTTGTTTTTCGTTTTTTTTTTTTTTTTCTCAACCAGATTTAATGTTATAATCTGCTAATATGCGATGTTTTATGTCAGTTTTAATAATATCAAATATATGTGTTTATTAACGACAAAACGTGAATCAAATAGGCCTATAATTGGCTGGCCAATATTAATTAACATTTGGTTTTGTTATTAATTTTAATTACCTGATTTCTTGCTCTGTCACATCTCTCCTCCAGGAATTCCTTTCTGCACCCCTTAAGAAGAATACTGTCGTCATTACTTTCGTCAGTTAAATGTAGTCGCCATTAAAGCAACTCAAATATAACTGACCAAACACTATGAAAACCTTCTAGTTACATATGGCATCACCCGTCTGTGGTTTGTTTCCAATTGCGGTTAAATACTACAGACGTGTTGAATCACATTAACATTAACTTTGATAGTATTTTCGTAATTTCTTTTAAAACACACAAAAAAAAGCATTCATTGACTTTGATGTTATTTTATGGATTTATGCTATTATGCGATTTTTGGTTTCAGTTTTAAATTTAAGAAGTTATTAGACGTTTTATCTATCTTTTTGACCCTTGTTAACAGCCATTTTGTGGATTCCATCGGGCTGTGCTTAGAACGAAAACAGATATAGAGCTTATATTGGGACGCTGCGTGGTTGATGCTCATCCCTTTGAACGTTTGATTGTGGCTCCACTTATATAATTTACGCAATTCCAACAACCTGTGTAACAAAATAATTGAGGTGTGTGTGTTTGTGCACATGCTGTGTGTTTGTATTTATCGTCTACACTTTTAATCAAACATATATATTAACATATTTTCATATTTTAAGAGTCGCGACTGAACCTACGCATTGTATAGTACGCTTTGAAACAAAAACACGTTATAATAACGAATAAACAAACCCAGTGATTTTGGGAAAAAAGTTTTTATGGTAAAGTGCAGACATTTATAGGTTTTATTGTTTGCATTGAAATCATAATTGTACCATTATACATGTTTATATATTAATGTATTTTGTATATATGAGAAAAAATCATGTTTAAGTAATTGAGTATACATTCCATTAATACAAACAAATGTTACAGTTTGTAAACTTATTAACTTTCTGTCCTTTTAGTGGGTTGTAACCATTCTTTGACGCTTCGTTTATACTTTTGGTACAATAACTCTCACCATGTTTGTAAAAAGAAAAAGCATTTATTAGTGAAAGATCTTTTTGGAAGGTAGATTTAATTCGAAGATCTAATTTTAAAGAAACTGGACTTTGATCAGATCTGATTTGGAAAAAGTAAAAAATTTACAATTATTTTACTGCATTGATTCATTAAGTTCTTGGTGTAACGGTACTGTTCCATACTGACGACACTGTGTCTTGGATTTATTTTGCGAGGTACCATTTGGAAAGTGTTCTTTCTGTCAAATCTATTTCATCTACAAATGTTTTCATTTTTAATGGGTATTTGGTCATCTCGTTGTGCAGTTTAACCCATTCATGCTAATTTCAATGCCATTTGCATCCTTTATTTTTGCATCCGGTGAAACTGTTTACAGCTATGTTAGTTCTGTGTATAGCGTTTTATCTCTACGATCCTGTGTTGTGGGACCATATTTTTTTATCACGCTGATTCTGATTAAGTTTATTCGCATTGTTTTTTGCAATCAAGGAGTTGTGCAGTAAAAATCATGATGTGGCTTTAATTTCTACTGTGGCTGCTTGGATTTAACTGTTTTGAAGCGGGTGGTCAGATAAAACTTTGTGTTTGCTGATGCTCACTGGGCTATAGAGCAACATGCTTGCTGGTGCTCTTGGGTCCAATAGCAAACCATTTATGTAAGTTACTAGAATGCTGTCAATTGCTCATCTAAGACGTTAACAATGCAAGTGTTTTCTGCTATATTTCAACAAAACCATATGTCATTTCATAACTACATAACAATATAATGACTCGCACTGGAATTCAGCCACAACATATATACAGGGCTTGTGAATTATAATAATATGGTATGTTAGCTATAAAAGAACGGCAACGACATTTCAAATCTAATACATCCATTAGCGTTGCACACCATTCTATATTGAATACGATTAGCTTTCTCTATTTCACCGACTGGCTGATGCTTCAGTCGGTGTACACACATCCAGTGTTGGTATTGAATTAACATCCATCGAACAGGTACCCGATTCCTTCAAACATATTATTATGGAAACGTGTGATTGATTGTGTGGCCATGATGTACATGTAATGTGTGTGTTCCATTTCTGTGAGACTACAGGCCTTCCTCCTGTGAGACTACAGGCCTTCCTCCTGTGAGACTACAGGCCTTCCTCCTGTGAGACTACAGGCCTTCCTCCTGTGAGA
>JAQQZZ010114185.1:0-15122 GCA_030265115.1 Mopalia vespertina | reverse complement strand
AAACCAAAACACCCCCCCCCCCCCCCCCCCCGTGATTGCCGGAGCCACATCGTGTGACTCACTCATATACATGTACCTGAGGGTCGACAGACAGAATGGGTGACTTAAACCTGTGAGACATGCATCGAAGCAGGATTAGTTGTCCGACTCTCACTTAGCCTCGGCTGTCAAGCCATAAGTAAACACACGGAAATTACAGTGCAATGCAACAATAAATAAATTTGTGTTCACAACATTTTGGTTGATTGATTGGTGTTTATAGCTGTACTTTTGAAGGGTGCATCTCTTATACGACGGCGGTGTACAGAGTGACAGCAACAGCACTCACTACATCCACACTGTGAAGGAAATTATATATAAATGCTGTGTTAATTAATTAATCCCCCTAGTATGGGCTGACTGCATGAATGTACTTAAAAACATACACACTATGATTGATTGGGGTGGAACTCAATACTTCAGATTATCACCTTATTGAAGGTCCATCTCTAATCTGACAAAAGGGATTTAATCTGCTATTAGGACTAATCTCCCTCCAACAAAAATGTCTGTACATGTATGTACTATCAGTATTTCTGTTACTTTTTGTACATCACAAATCAAAACCTTAGGTAAGGCAGGAGTCAGAGTTTGTTTTATAGCAAATAAAGATCTGTATGATACACAACTTGTATTATTGTTTAAAATAAAACAATAAATGAACAAAACACAACATACATAAAATCAACAGAGAAAACATACAATAAAACTCATGACGTGAGAAAAATATTAACATTCTTACCGATATCTTATTTAAAATAAATAAATAAACAAAATGCAAACGACATAATTATGCCCATCACATTACAATGAAAGCACAGGTAAAGCAGTATTATATAACATACATTTTGCTATTGAACTAGGTCAGCTGGATAATACTGAAAGACTGGCTAGATACTCAATTCTACATGCATAGTTACTCTTCCATACCTCCACTGTCAGCCTAGAGAACTAGTTTATCTATCTGTGTACATTTTTTACATTCCGTTCTATAAACACAATGTAGTTTGAAATCTTTTGTCCCTAGGGAAGCAATATCCTGCAATTTATAACGCTGTAGGCCTATCCTTATTTACTGTTGCCATGCAGAAAATTCAAAAATTTTAAAATATATTGAAAATTCTGAAACCTGATATCTTAATTTAGAATTCAATTGTCCTTATGATTAATCTTTGGTGCAAAACATCACCAAGGTCATTCAAGGTCAAGCCTGTATGGAGCCAAATGACTTACATTTTAACCTTTTAAGTAAAATTGTTTCAAAACTTTTTGACTGAAAACATTTTGGTGCATTATTTGTTGTTCCAAAGCTGTTTGGAGCCAATACGGAGATTTTGAGTTATGATGTTACGACAACAGAGTGACGTCCCTTTGCAAAATGACGTCGTCACTTTATGGCACAGTAGGGTAACCTGCCTATACTTTAACACTGCGGGTTGTTGGTTTTCAGGAAAATATAGCTTTAGAATTGTAACCTTTGCAAAAAAAAATGTTTTAAGCCATGGGAAAAGGAAAGTCATATGGTTTTATTAACGTTTACCTGTTAATTTGCAATATTCCCTATACCACCCATGTTAAAAATCGTGGATTAGCCCTCCATTGCCGTAAACCGATAACGTTATTTTACACAGGGATGTCACTCTGTTGTCGTAACGTCATAACTGGAAACCCCCGTATTGACCTAGATTTTGACCTTACCTTTTATGCTTTGAAGTAAAAAAATTCAAAACTTTTTAACTGTTAACATTTCGGTATATTAGTTTTTTTTTCTCCATTTCTGTCAAAAACAAGAGGTTAGTGTAAGTAAGGTACGAAGCGATACAGGGTTAGGACTGGGTTAATTATCTCGATGATGACATTGGACACGGATACTCACAGGCACGAATCAAGGAGTAGGGAACTCTCGATTTTAGGGGCATGAAGGTCGCTGTCATCCAAGCGGGATTGATCGTAATAATTGTCGTCAGGGATTATCCTGCCAGGAGGGGGTTGGCCAAGCGACATGCTATTTGTACTGGCAGTGTCACTGCCTATCTTACACTGGAACAAAAACAAAACAGCAAGGCCATGCTTGTGTAAAAATGTATGCTATCATAGGTGAAATAACAAAGGCGTGACATAATTTTTGATTCTGCAATTGATTCTTTCAGCTTCTGTGCAACATACACCACACAACAGTAATGCATATGAATATATAAAAAAAGAAACAAAAATAATATATAACCACACACATAATATAAATTGATGAAAGATGCATGTTAACACTATAGCGGGGTACACCATATTTAATGGACATAAATAAAACACACAATATACGGTACATTAAACAATCAGCATGATAGATATTTTAAAATCCTAAAAAGTAGATAAAAAAAATTGAAAAAGGAAGGTATGTGTAACAGAAAATAAATATAGTTGCCTGTCGGAATATTTGCACAACAACAACAACAGGTGGCCAACATAACAATATAAAGCTGTTCAAAGTAAACGCTCAGGCATATGATAAATTTGCACCCGGAATTCATTATAAACAAGCCTGAGACCTGTGAGGTAACAACCGTTCCAACTATCCGTTTGCTCCTTTACAAAATGAGTGTTCTTTCTACAGCTAAGTTCTAATTAGGACAGCAATCAATCAATTTGTTGTTAGCCAGAATGACTGATGATTGTTTAGTGTTTTATGACACATCAGCCAGTACAACAGAAAATCAGCTAAAACCTCAGATCATCAAAGAAAACCCCATCATAAGATCAAACATAACAAGGTAAACATAGTTTCATAGTAAAACATAACCGTAAGATAAATCATATCAACTGTACAAAATATCAGACCTAGCAAAATCTTAATATCAATAAAAGACTAAAACATCACTGATGATAAGAAGTGAGTGATAGGTCATCTTCTCAAAATGGCCTCATAACATCAGATGAACAAAAATGAATTTGTACATTCAAGAAATAACGAAAGACAATATATGTACAGAGAAAATATTAAACTTACTCTTGAGTGTCAGATCTGAACTCTGCTAAACAAATAATAATTGATTGATTGGTGTTATAAGCTGTGCTCAAGTGTATTTCACTAAATTGCAGTGATGTATTCCTAAAGTAAGCGACAACAGCATAATTTTGAAGTGGTTTGCTTTGTTGGAAAGTTTATCTTCCTCCAGAGGTATGGAAAGGCAGCATTGATACGCTCCTAAATACAACCTCAAGCCAGAGGGCGCTTAACAAATAATAATTAATGTTTTCATGAGGATCAAAACTTTTTCTTCTTTCAATGGTTATGTATCTAATTACTAGTGAAGCAGGAATGTTTGTCCAAAAGTGTTAAAGGTCCAAGCCTTGACCAGCCTAGCTACACAGACTCTTTGGAGAATGCAACTCCAATTCTCTCACAAGTAGTGAAGAGTGTCAGTCAATAAATAACAGACACAGGAATAAAAAAGCAACATTTTTGTTTCCTTCCAGACAACACGAAAGGTATATGTTATGAAAGTTGAGTGTGATTGAAGGCAAAGTTTGGGATTCCAATCAGAGCCCAAGATTCAAACCAGAGCCTGGGGTTCAAACCAGAACCTAGGAATCAAACCAGAGCCTAGAAATCAAACCAGAGCCTTGGGTTCACACCAGAACCTAGGAATCAAACCAGAGCCTTGGGTTCACACTAGAACCTAGGAATCAAACCAGAGCCTGGGGTTCAAACCAGAACCTAGAAATCAAACCAGAGCCTTGGGTTCACACCGGAACCTAGGAATCAAACCAGAGCCTTGGGTTCACACCAGAACCTAGGAATCAAGCCAGAGCCTGGGGTTAAAACCAGAACCTAGGAATCAAACCAGAGCCTGGGGTTAAAACCAGAACCTAGGAATCAAACCAGAGCCTGGGGATCAAACAATAACCAAACCAGAACCTGGGAATCAAATCAGAGCCTTTTATTTAAACCATACTCAAACCAGTGTGTCGTTCAAACCAGACTCTGCGACTCAAACCAAAGCCTGGGGTTCAAACCAGACTTTGGGATCATTCCTACCAGAGCCTTGGATTCAAATCAGAGTCTGAAAAAGGTTTTCCTAACTGAAATCCTGTGGATAAGTACATCCTATGATGTGTGTATTGGTTGTCAACTGTATATGCATGGATCAAACTAAACAAATAAGGGATTTATTCAGGATGAAATAAATCTGTTTCCACAATGCAAATATCAATGCTACCAGATTTACTTTCACTTTGCCATACACTGTAGTTACATAACAAGAGTTATTGCACTTCATTAAGCAATTGGAAAATGCATTCGTTACAATATATTTTCCTGGACCTATTAGACATTCTATGCTAAGGAAATGTCAAGTGTATAACCAATTTTGTGTAAACATAGAACTAAACAGCAGATAAAAGATGACTCATCTAGTAATTACTTTCTTGTAAACTAGAACACTAACTTTCCTCTACCATGCTACAGCTGAGTGCTGCATAATAAATGTAACCAGTAGTAAGGTTCTCAAAGGGATGGTGGTATGGAACGATGACCACAATGGAATAGTTTTGTTCGTTTGTTTCTTCCGGGTTTATCAGCATACTCAAAGGTATTTCACTAATATTCCGAATGAGTGTCCGCTTCACACTGTTCCTTGCCTAACTATGGAGCAACATATTGTGACTCACTCATATACCTGAGGGTCAACTGATGGACTCGATACCGTAAACAGTACATCCAAGTAGGATAAGTAAGTGCACATGCTAACCACTAAGCCAAGGCCATGGGCTATGCCACATTAGGAAGAGAGGTTTCTTATTATTAACCAATAGACTACTGACTTTTTATTTACTTCTGTATGCTAATTTACATATCCTCTATTATAGGTACTTTGTTTGTTCTCTGTAATATCACTACTGAAGATTTAGATAAACCAAAATATATATTCAACATGAAATCATGTGACTCACTCATAAACCTGATGGTCGATGGACTCGATCCTGTGAAAGGTAAATTGGAGCAGGATTAGTAAGCGCACACACTACCACTAAGCCGCTGTCCCAATCATTTTTAAGAGTGGTCTCCATACCCTACTAGGGATAATATAGGTGTTGCATATATAATGCTAGTTCTTTTTTTGTAAATTCAGTTTTAGAATGAGTGCAAATGTCCTTTAAATAGATGATCATATCAGGATAAGTAAAAATGGAGGCTAGGTTAAATGGTTGATTAACAAGGCTGACATGAAAATCTGCCTTCTTACAGGTGACATGGTATGTCAAAAATTAAAAATGAAACAGTGGATTTTGTCCAATCTGACTGAAATTAGTAAGCAACTGACCAGTTTGCTTTTGGGATGGACAGCCCTGGTTGCAATCATGTATGCAAGACTCGAGAGACGTCACAGAAGAGCTACTGGTACATGTATAAGTAACTTTAGGTGAAAATAGATTCACCAGAGACAGCAGAGCCTGTTGTGAAAGCAGTAGGGGTTATTTAAAGAGAGGTAATTTCACATCATTCCTCAGAGGAGCTCCTATCAAAGGCTGGTAAAACAGATTGTTAACATAACAACCCTGACCTGGAATGATTCATCCAGAGTTAGAGATATAGTATCACAGAGCAGATTCTGGTCTGGCTACAGATTACAGGTAACACCAGGGGAACAGATAAACAGGTGTTCCTCAATGCCTTACTTTCTTTCGGTTTAGATCAGAATTCTCTGTTTATGTGATCCTGTCTTATACAATCACACCTGGCATATACATGTACCTATAACAGAAATGCATATAGGCGACTGCTGTGTTGTTCTTTTTAGAGAATGCATTAAAGGGATTTCACATTTACCAGATACAAAATGTTCATACATTCTAGCCAAATAAACAATTGTTTAACTGTAGTAAATAGTATGCATCAAGTAAGGTTTGTACCTTTGCAGGTATACATTTAAAAAATTCATTCGCTATTCAGTACTCAAAGAATCCTACATTACTGTACACACTGAACAACACTTATAAATGGAATGGAAACCAACTACATCAAAACTAAGGCAAACGGTGGGCCTTTTGCAACTCTTTCAAAAGGGGGGTGGGGGCTGGTTGAACATATTACTTAGCTAATGGTTTACCGTTGTGATGCAATGTTATGTAATATAGGCCTACTTAAAGGTTATCTATTATTAGTACTGAAGTTATTTAAAACCGTCAATCTGAGTATATCTAGACTAGAGTCTAAGTAGATTTATCAGTATTAATTAAGCAGCATCCCTATGCAACCGTGACTTCTCTTCAAACTCAAATGCATTTGCACCTTGAATGTAAAAAACTTTATCTCAAACGTAATGATAACATTCTTCATATACATGTGGTATTTTGATATTTAATCAAGGAAATATGCAAAAACATGTCACATCTGTCTAACCTTCTTGCCCTGTATGGCGAGCTTTCTGACGATTAGTGGGGGCCCGCAGACAGGAATCCTGTGCTGTTAGGGAGAACGGACAGAACAGGGTCTCCCTATGGTTATGCAAACTTAGTTTAGGAGGACCGATTTACAGGTTTCCCAAATTGTTTGCAGTCTTCATCTAAATTTTCATTTTGCGATTGATTTTGACCAATTTTGTCATCCGATAATCAGTGAAGATTGTATTTAAAAGCAATTGTGCTTTATTTTACACAAAGGCACATTTATGTATTTAAAAAAATCAGCAAACCAGGGGAAAATACAAATGTTAGGTTACCATACCTCACAAAATTTTAGAGGAATGATTTTTATGTTATGCCTGAAAAGATTACAGCACAGGCCTGAGACAGGGCAATATCCTTGACCTCTCTCTGAACAGACACAGCACTTTCCTTAATTCTTATTTCCCAGGTTTATTATTGGGTCCCTTAAATCGCCGAGGTCTCTACAGACTTCCTAGTGAGACTATGTGATAATACAGCCAGTATGTAGATATAATGCTATTGCTTACACACCTGTTAAGCTACTGGCAATATAGGGAAGAAAACCTCACCTTCTAATGTACACAAAATATGACCCACCTGACAACTGTTAGGGTTTGAGGATTAATATCCACAGGTAAAATACAGGTAGTTAGATAATCTGAACTACTGCATGACCTAGCATACATATTTCAGCATAAGTGCTTTATGTGTTATGAGGGGTTTAACTCTGACTTGTATGCAGAGCATTCCAGGCAAGGAAGGACAGTTAAGCTTCACTCTACCATTGCAATCAAACAGTTTACGGTAAAAATATGGTTTTAAATTAATACTATTTTTTGGGGAAAAAAATAAAAAATGATAAAACAAGCTGAGTAACTAGCAGGTCCACCACTAGAGGTTTTTTAAAATATGCTGATAATCCCAGTCAAATCACCTTTTTGTTAAATAGTTATCGATTCCGCAACATACAATGCATACATGAATATTGCATTGGCGGCCATTTTGTTTTACGGAATTTGATGAAATTTAATTCCATCTGTTGTCTTAATAGAAGAAGAATATATTTAACGAACAAGTCAATCCATGAATTTGTTACAAAGCTATAGTGTTCACAACATATACAGTAAAGAATATTGTAAAATTATGCTATGGTGGCCGTTTTTGTTTTACGGAAATTGGTGAAATTCAATCCCATCTATTGTCTTAAAGCAGGAAGCTATCTACAAAGTTTAAAGTTAATCTGTGAATTTATTCTCTGCTTATCGTGTTCACAACACCTACAGGCATGAATATTCTAAAATTATGTAATAATGGCCATTTTGTTTCACACAATTTAGTGAAATGTAATCAAACCACCGTCTTAACAGGAGGAAGCTACATACCAAGTTTGAAGCCAATCAGTGAATTTATTCTCTACTTATCGTGTTCACAACACCTACAGACATGAATATTCTAAAATTATGTAATAATGGCCATTTCGCTTAATGGAATTTGGTGAAATGTCTTAACAGGAGGAAGCTATAACCAAGTTTGAAGTTTATCTGTGAATTTGTTTTCAAGCTAGCATGCTCACAAACATTTGTGATGGACGGACGGCAAGTAGCATTTCTAAGTCCCCCCTCCTAGAATAGTAGTGATGGACTGAAAAAATCCCCTGGTTAAGTTTTTATTACCTTTTATATTTAACCTACAAACCAGTACATACACTGTATCACCTATAATACAAATTGCCTGATGACCCTGCATGTAAATTGTTGTGTAGTGATAAATTGTTTTACCCTGTTGTGTCTCAAACATTGTATTAATACCATACTATTTCTATTTATTTATTTATTTATTTGAAAATGAATGTGATTTATATGATTGGTCTTTGAAACACACAGTTACCAGGAACTGTATGAATGAAGTGTTAAAACAACATCTGTTATATTTATTCAATCAAGACATCTGGTGAGTGTGTGAGTTTTTTCCATTAACTATGTTGATTTTCCTTTGAATATACTCTGGCAACAGAAATAGTCTAAAACCATTGAATACAAAGAGTAATTATTGTAAGGATTGAGAACTGAAATAAGCTATGTGCATGAGTTCAGAGGGTCAGACACACCTGTACAGGTAAGTTAATTATGGATAACTGGGGAGATTTCCTGAGTGGATTACCAATAGAAGGAAGCTGTTCACTCAACCATGACAGCTACCTTTATATCTTCAAATCAAAGGAACACCTTTACATGTATATCCCTGGAAAATTACAGTAAATTCACTATAAATTCTAAGATTATTTTCTTTCAAATCAAAGACAGGAATACTAAATAGTAAACTACATTGAAATATGTCTTTCCTCTATTTGAATAAATCTTTAAATTCACAATAATTATACAAAAGAGAATATGATAAAACATGGCTAGAAAATTTCAAAAGATTTTTCAAAATAGAATCAATTTATTTTTATATTTAAATTGATCAGTATTATAGAAGAAATGAAAAGAGTAAAAAAGCCTTGAAAATAGTAAGAGGAGAGCTGCATTCCAAAACCTCTTCTTTGTTTTGTATCTTTTATTTTGAAGACCACATTGTGCAAATATAAATTAAGTATAATTTTTGCAACTTTATTTATATAAGCTTGCTTTGTTATATTCTCATTTAAAAAAGGTCAAATATATCTACAATGCAAAGGTGCCACACTAAGAAATTAACAGATAGCGTGAAGATAAAAAAAATTTAAAAATCAAGGAATCTTTCTGATGCTCTGGATTAACTCTCAATAAACCAAAAATCAAATGATTTTGTAAATATCGGATTTACCCTTTCACATTCTAGATTTCGTTGATTTTTTCCAGTATTCTTTGAGGTGAATAACTATAAGGAACAGTGGCCTATGTACTTGGAGAACAGGTAATTGAATTTGGAAATGGTCTCAAAGTAAACAGGGCTCTCGTCCACGCTCTCAGTCCCTATTGACAAGCAAGGTGCGCCAAGTTAAGAGGGGATTGAACACTTACATTTCAAAAGCTAAACAGCATTGAGCAATTAGACAAGATATTCACGCAATATATTTCATAATATTGTCAAATTATTCTGTATGCCATTGGCCTTCATATTTAATTATAACATACTTTTTAATTTAATTTTGTTTATAATATGGGCTTGAACTGAAGTTTAAAGATTTGTTCAGATGAGTTACCATGTAGTGTTAAAAGTGTGACATGATTTGACAAGATTGGCTATATGAATCAAATACAAGCACAAAGTTTCTAGATTAACAAACAATAAGGAAGACCTGTTTGATGTGTGTTATTGTTGCAAAGCAAACATTTTCAATAAAAACACATGAGATATAAAAATGCACTGGCACCCATTGAAGTACCTATAAACTGTAACAGAATGTCTGGAGTACAATAAACAAATTGCCTATAAATAAGCCCACATAAAGTAGTCAAAATGAAAACATAAATGTGTAAATGTATAATTTAGGACACAAACATCACTAGTCAGATCAATCAAACCTGGCCAATATTTCCTTAGGAAATAAATTGTTTTTTTAAATTTTAATTCAAATGGACAAAATACATTGTGAAGCCAGTATCTCATTATCTCTAGGAGGCTTTACATAAATTAGATGTACAAGGTATTGGTAATGGTTTTAGTTCATACTTTAAAGAAAAAATCAAGACTGGAATGGTCTTAGCTAGAAACCCGTCTACCTGTTATTTTCGAAAGGCAGATTTCTAAAAATGGTTAAAATGACAGGTAAAAAGGAAAGGATAGAAAACTGGAAAATTTTGACAGGCAAAATTCCTCATAATAGGGTTTTATGACAGGCAGATTTTCAATCCTAGCTAAGACACTGAATGGACACGCTAGATATGGTGTATATAAGCAGGTTGTTGTTGTTGTTCACTGTAACGCTTCATGTACGGCACAGATACACAGACACTCAGGTGTAATTACATATTCCGAATTTTCTTTACTATAATTAATATTCCCAAGGGAAGGTGACCTTATTCATACCTATTCTGTGTCTTCTTTTCAACAGCAAATATTCTTAAGGGAAGGTGACCTAATTCATATCTGACCTATATCTATTAAAGGCCTTTATCTAATGACCTGAATCCTTTCTCTTCTGGTTCGCTATATCTTCATTCAAACAGATGAGATTTGTTTGTTTGGTTCTTGTTTTTAGTTATACTCAAGGATAAATACATCAAATGACAGTTAAGTCTACTAAAGGGGTGCCAAAAACCACAATCAAAGTCTGTAGCAACAACGACAAGATACAAAACTAGTTCATGATGGAAAATGTGTTTCAATTCATTTTTTACTGTAAACTTATAGTGGAAAACACCTTAGGATTGATTTTTTGTGTTGAGTTTAACACCCTACTTAAGATTGATTCACTCAAACAACGGCTAGCCAGTTGGTGCAGTCGGTCACCAGAAACAAACAAGGACATCAAAGGATAATCACAGGACACAATACAACATATCACAGTCAGATCTGCTTTATGTTACCCCTTAACCGCAACAGGAAGCTCCCTCCAGCCACATATGACACGGTTGACACCCACAATATCGGTGTATTAGACTAGTCAAGTGCAAAAATCCTCATCTATATTTCTAGACGGATCATCTAAATAATTATGTGTGTCAACGTTATGGTATGTCTTAACTTTAATAGAAACAAGGCAACAGGATGAGCAATCCAACTTCCCAAACATGCTGTATGTTGCCCTGGTGCTCTATGTGCTAAGGGGCAGTATAGAGCTGATCTGTTTGGGATTCCTTTATATAACGTCCGGAGATTGTACTGTTTTTGTGCTGTATTGACCTTGTTTGTTGCCAGTGGTGTCAAAGGTGGTTTCCTTCACCCATTGGGCTGGCACGCCGTCGTCATAGGAATAAATAACCTTAAGTAGGACGTTAAACCCCAATCAAACAATCAATTGTCTCCCTACAATGTTACAATTCATTGTAGGTCTGGTTCTGGCTGAGCTTTTTGGTTCTTCTGAAGTTACACCTTATCTACCAGTAAATAATAGTATCTGCTTTTGGCCCCCCTCCAGACTGTTAACATACATCTTTCCACAGCGAAACTTAAACATGTCAACAACTACCTAGAGAGGAGCTTAGGAAAACAAACCCTGGCTGGTGAAAATAAACTGTGAGTTTGTCAAACTTCTGCTACCAAAACAGTGCTAATGCGAAGCTTGTAGAAACAGTTTTTTCATTTGTAATGCAAAGACCTAATCGCTGTATTTTACTACCAACAAAACTCTTCTTCTAAGAAATGTGGCCATGGTGAAAAATAACTGTGTGTGTACCAGAAATATAGACCTACTTTGTTACATTCCACACCTTCTTAACATCTTTTGTACAAAAATCTATTCATAGATTGTACAAATAGGAAATTAGCCTCAAATACAATCATGCCAGACTGTACTGAAAATGTATCTGATACATAACAGGCAAGACATTAGAGCTTTATTGGCACTTTTTACAATTTTTCATATGAGATTGGTTAATTGTTGTGTTTAACCAATTCCAAAGACAGTATTCTCAGAACTGAACAGAAAATATGTACCAAGATACATTTGGCATGGAGAAAAAAACAATTGAAATCTATTATGTGCAAAAACTAACTTAGAAAGATGTTATAAGGTTTGCAAATACTTTGTAAAATCATGTCATGTACATTCAAATAATACATGTATAAGCTTTTCAAAACTAGATCACATTACCAAAAACACATTTTTATATTGACAATGAAATATAGACAGGGTAGTTTTAGAAAATTCCCCAGACCATAATTGGGGGTTCTGTACCCCCATTAGGCTTGACTTTAACAAAGATATATTGAAAATGTTGACATTAATTTGGGCTTGAAATATTTTGGGGCACATACATTTCCCATAACCAAAATGGCTCTGGAAACTTCTCTCAGTTCTCGGATATATAATAAACAAGCTTTGTTTTTTTGTTTGTTTTATTGGGGTTTAACGTCGTACTCAAGGGTATTTCACTTATATAATGACGAATTGTCCACTTCACACGGCTCCTTGCCTCATTACCGTGGAAAGCCGAGAGGAAACCTCAGAAAAACCACCCCCATGATTGCCAGAGCCACATCGTGTGACTCACTCATATACCTGATGGTCAACAGATGGACTCGATCCTGTGAACGGTAAATTGGAGTAGGATTAGTAAGCGCACACGTTAACACTAAGCCACGGCAGCAGGCCAAACATTTTTTGAGCTTTATTCTAGTAATTACATGTTGATTAAATATCCAGTGTGTCAGCTCAATAGACTGAAAGAAGCCACCCTCAACATCACTAGTAACAAACATGGCAAAAATAATAAGACGAAATACAAAGACACCACAAATAGATTTGCTTTGGTATTTCCACGGAGTTCTTTGAGAACCATAGCAACAGGTTAGCTCCCTCCTACAGTCCACTTATTATTCATCAAGAAGTTAACACAACCCATTATTCTCATTTGTTGTCAGTCTTATTGTATAATAGACAAATAATCCAGTCAAACACTCCATGACGTAAATGGAACAAACTCAAGATAACAAAACTGCAATCAAAAATTTCCTGTAAAGTAAAGACATTATTCACTGTAAAACATCAAACAAAATCTCAAGCGTAAATTATTACCTTGTCAAGTTGGTTCGAAACGCTTTCTCGTTCAGCTTCTAATTCCCGGGTAAGGCGCTCAAATTGAACTTGCTGGAGGAAAAAAAATAAAAACATTAATATGACTTTAAAATAAACTGACAATTCCCAGATAAACAAGCTTTAAAACGGTTAATTTACATCCCTTCGCTAACATGAAAGTGTTTCAAAGGATATAGATAGACAACGGCTAATTGGTTACAAACCTGAAAGACTGTTCAAGTAGACAGATAATAGCTTTTATTCTGTGTATTGAATTAACCGAAATAAGTGGATCTATTGATTAATGAATCGACTAGTGTTTAACGCCATGCTTCAGGGTATTTCACTTTGATGGTAGTATACTCAGACAGTAAAAAGTCACACCCCATGGGTTAAGTGAACCACCACAGACAACAAGACAAGAGAGGACAAGACAAGAGAGGACAAGACAAGAGAGGACAGGACAAGAGAGGACAGGACAAGAGAGGACAGGACAAGAGAGGACAAAACAAGAGAGGACAAGACAAGAGAGGACAAGACAAGAGAGGACAGGACAAGAGAGGACAGGACAAGAGAGGACAAGACAAGAGAGGACAAGACAAGAGAGGACAGGACAAGAGAGGACAAGACAAGAGAGGACAAGACAAGAGAGGACAAGACAAGAGAGGACAAGACAAGAGAGGACAAGAGAGGACAAGACAAGAGAGGACAAGACAAGAGAAGACAAGAGAGGACAAGACAAGAGAGGACAAGACAAGACAAGAGAGGACAGGACAAGAGAGGACAAGACAAGAGAGGAGAGGACAAGACAAGAGAGGACAAGACAAGAGAGGACAAGACAAGAGAGGACAAGACAAGAGAGGACAGACAAAGTCAGGACAATCACATTAAGCATACAAAGACATCACAAACCGATTGGCTTCATGTTGCCGTAAAGCTCCAAGGAAAACCAGCGCAATGTGAAGTCCCAGAAATTAAAAGTATGGTGTCCAAAATGTTCATTTTGCTTATCTCCTGTATGTTAAAGTTTCTTAAAACAGGGTGTTCAAATGAGGCAATTGTTCAATTCAGGGTGCCCAAAGGAAGGGTGGACACCCCTCCACGACAATACTAGACAGCCCCATATTAAATAATTCTTGTTTTAAATGAGGTAATTTAGCAAAATGTAAAATTTATATGCTTCACTCTTTTTTAAAAATTGGATTAAATTACTCACTAAAGACCCAGCGAGTTGATGTGGGAGGGTTGTCAAATACAGGTAGAAAGAATGAACCTGTCCTACAGATTATTATTAATTACAACATGTAACCCCAGGCATTTATTTAACCCATAATGTAATGTGACATGTTTACAAATATTTCTCTTAATCTTAATAAAAAAGTAATTTCTAACTTCCAAAAATACACGTAGAAATTTTCACCTATAAAAACATATCCAAACTTTTTGATACATGTACATGTAGTTACTATTTAACACTACATATAAATGGCCTTTAATGATGTCAGATGAAATCTTTACTCATTAACAACTTAAATCATCACTCATATGACGGAATGCCTGTTCAATGGGCTGTTGCCAGCTTAATGCCACCCTCAACACCACTAGCAAGTATCAACAAACAAAGACAAGACAGGACAAATACAGGATGTAATACAAAGACATCGTCACATCCCAAACAGACCGACTTCATGCTGTCCTGTTTATAGCTCTGGAGAGCACCAGGGCAACAGAAAACTCCTCCCGGCTGACAGTGGCAGATGTAAGAAACTTATCAATGTATTTATTTTAATGGCTGGTACCACATAAGAAATTGCAAACAAAAGCATATACGCCATGGATTAATGTGCTCGTTTTTTTTTTAAATACATGTAATTTTGAGGACACAGGAGCTGCAAATAGACTGGCGAGTAAGCTATTGTAGACCAGGGGCTTAGTCAGAAATCAAAAGTATGGTGTCCAAAATGGTCATTTTGCTTCACATTTCAAATAACTGGGTGTC